>BMAV01000970.1:0-30325 GCA_019973955.1 Trichonephila inaurata madagascariensis
AAATTTTAAGAAAAAAACGCTGATAATTACTTCAATGGGTTGTAACTTAGAAAATAATTTGAATTGTTCTAAAATCATAGTTGAGTCTCTGTAGAGAGGTCTGAACTATATACAGGCAAAATATTATTATAAAAGAAGCATTTTTTACAAAAGGAGAACATTTTGAAAAAAGGTTATTCTAAGTTAATTTTTTGCCGAAATATTGTAATTAAATAATTTTTTTTTGTCAAAGTGTCCTTAAAACAATTTTATACATGTATTCTAATCTAAGTGACACTAAATATCATGAAAATTATTCATTTATGTGCTTTTTTTAAAATCACGGTTTCGAACGTAGTCGGATACCTTAAAGTCCTCACGTTGGAGTCGAAAACTTTGGAGAGTGAAATGTCAGCTCAGATGTCGTCCTCGTCACTTGATTAACGCTCAAAGTCACGAAGCTTATCGCCAATAACTCATGAATTTTTTCATAATTCAACATTAATAATCAATTAAACAAAACCTACAGCCAAGGCAATTACTTAAAAATGAGCAATAGAAAATCTCTGTTTAACGCCCTAGTGTAATCAAAGCTAGATATCTCAATAGAAACCATTTAACAAAGCCTTTTTTTTACGATTATTACAGAGGGTGTCGTACTTAATGCTGTATATTTCATCTCTTTCGTTTACATTTATGTTAATTATTTTAATTTTTTTTTATTTCGCTTATTTTACTTATTTCTGCATTATTTAAACGTTCTCATCTGTGTTTTCCTTTCTTTCAAAAATTAACTACAGATTTTAATTTGTTTTGGTCCTAATTTAGAGCTTATTTACATCGTTTACCATGTTTTCGGTTAAACAAATTCTACTCTGTACGCGTACTCTACTAATAGAATAGTGTTGGATTTATTTTTGCATTTTTAAAATTAAAAAGTAAACGTGATTAAGCGGTCACATAGTGATTATCTTATACTGTTAAGTATTAAATAAGACATATAACATATACAGGAGGAAATCTTATTATACGATAATTAAACTGAATACGGGAAGGGCAGCTTAAGGACATAAATATTAGTTATAAATAAAATTATGAATGAGAAAAACACAGTACATCTTCGAATTTTTCAAACTCAAATGGTATGCAAATGAATTTCTCCTACACAATCTGAAACCTGTCTATTAGTAGATTACATTTAAGGTATCCGACTACGTTCGGAACCGTGATTTTAAAAAAGCGCATAAATGGATAATTATCATGATATTTAGTGTCACTTAGATGACAATACATGTATAAAATTGTTTTAAGGACATTTTGACAAAAAAATTATTTAAATACAATATTTTGGCAAAAAATTAACTCAGAATAATATTTTTTCCAAATGTTCTCTTTTTGTGAAAAATGCTTCTATTATAATAATATTTTGCCCGTATATAGCTCAGACCTCTCTACAGAGGCTCAACTAGAATTTTTGAAAAATTCACATTATTTTCAGAGTTACGACCAATTTAAATAATTATTGGTGTTTTTTTCTTAAAATTGCTTTCCTCTGTTGTCCTAAAATATGGATAAACCCACTTCTAAGTTATATATTTCAAAAATTCTAGTTGAAGCTATGTACAGAGGTCTGAGCTATATACAGGCAAAATATTATTATAATAGAAGCATTTTTCACAAAAAGAGAACATTTGGAAAAAAAATTTTCTAAGTTAATTTTTTGCCTAAATATTGTATTTAAATAAATTTTTTTGTCAAAATGTCCTTAAAACGATTTTACACATGTATTCTAATCTAAGGGACACTAAATATCAAGGCAATTATACATTTATGCGCTTTTTTACAATCACGGTTCCGAACGTAGTCGGATACCTTAAGAATTCATATAATATAAAATAACTCTCTTTTATACGATTAATATGATAAATGCTGTGACTTTTCATTAAATATATTTAAAGATAGAGCAATTTTCTCTAGATATTCTTGATTAATATCTTATTTATCTTAAATGAATATCTTACTTTTCCTTTTATTTGAAAAGTTTTGCAAATTTCCATTACTTGTTGTCTTAAAAAATATATAACTGTGCTCACGCTCGGTGAACATTTCCTTAAGAACCAAAGCTAAAAACCATCCCTCGCACATTGTCTCGCTGAATAAACTATATAATAAATCAACTAAATTTGATGTAAAAGTTAGAAAGGTTCCCCTCGTTAGTAAGTAAATAAATTTATTCATGCCTTTTCAGTCTTGTTCTTTTATGTGTTTTCTTTAGCTGATTTAAATTTCATGATACCAGCAGAAGTAAAGAAGAATTCTAAGAAGGTAACTTTAATCAACTTTTTGTAGTTGTGTGATGTAAAAGAAACATTTTGTAGAATACTTTTGTCTATTTTTATAAACTATAGTGTACTAAAATGCCAAATTAAAAGGTTTTAATAAGAATAATTGAGTTAACCCGCGATCACTCGCGCGGGGTGTACTGTACACCCCAGCAACAAGAAAATCCTCCCAGGATTCTAAAAAGATTGTGCAGAACCACGATTTTTTCTGTAGCTGCACATTTTAGGTCATTGAACCTTCAGGCCTGATGCAATCCCTCTTTCTCGAACGATTGGAATGTAATGACCTTCAAAAGTTTATCTGGGGGGCTGAGAACTCCCGCGAGAAGTTGAGCATTTGTATACAGTCTGCTCTGAATGTTTGGAAAATGATTAAAATATTATTTTTCTATACTTTCTACTATCATTATCTCATTAATTATAAAGTATATTTATTACTGGTATATACGTTTTATATATACTGGTTTAAAAAAAATATAAAATTATGTGTTTTAAAATGAAAATTTTGTATGTTTAGTTTAAATTAATGTTAGTCTCATTTATTTGCAATAAATTTAATAATTTTATTTGTATAATACAAAAAAATATCTTGTACTTTATAAATATGTATCGTAATGACTAAATTTTATTTTCATAATTAAATACACGTGTTAAAAGTTTGGGGTGTTCTCTACACCCCACGAGTAACGACGGTAGCAAAAACAGGCGCGAGTGACCGCGGGTTAAATAACATCAAAAGTATGGTATGCTTTTATCTAAAATAGTTCGTATACACATTCACATACTATATTTTATATTTAACCTCTTAAGGGCCACCGGCGTATATATCCGTCTGGCTCAATCAGTGCGTTATTTTCCGCAAACGTATATATCCATCGTTCCGAAATACGATTCTTTTCCTTGCACGACTATCAGTAAAACCATTCGAAGGGCTTTGAATGTAGTAAAATCACCTTGGCAGTATTTACAAAGGATTTACTTATCTTAGGGGAAAATTCGCTTATTTGTGCCTTTTCTCCCCAACCCCATCAATGCACAGCACACGCCCCAATACGTGAAAAAAGGGTGTCACTGGGGAGCGAATCGAATAACTTTTAATCAGCAGTTAATGCAATTCGCTTCACAATAATTTAGTTCTTGAGTAAAATTATGTTGATACCAAACTAATGAGGCCGTACATTCACTTACAATAAATAGATTATTTCCATTTCTACAAATTAATTTAAATCCTTGCATGAAATAATGTGTCTTAAACATTTATGAAATAACAGAAACTTCATTAACAAAAACATTAACAAGAAAAATATCGTTTAACAAAAGTTGTTCATATTCTATCGAAATAAATGAAAGATTTTCGATAGAATATTTTCACAAACTGTGTGTGATAAACTCTGAGCGGCCGAACGGTTAGAGCACTGCTCTATCATGCAGACGGCTCGGGTTTGAGCCTCCCAGATGCTTGTTTAACTTTAATCGAGACTTTCGTTTTTTATTATTCTCGGGTTCGAGCCTCCCAGATACTTGTTTGTTAACTTTAATTATGACTTTCGTTATTTATTATTATTATATATATGGACATTTGCAAATTATGTAAATTGAATTTCTGTTAATCTTACCCTGGTGGTCATTCTAGAACTCTCCACCAGGTGTGGATATAAAAGAACTGCAGCTGGATAAGTCTTCAGTGGTGGTGCTGCCTGAGTAAGATACTACGACAAAACAAACTTTGTATTCGGTAACATCGCTTTGTTCTTTTCTACGTGGCAATATGAACAATTCTCGTTAAATGATATTTTTGAATTTCTAAGATCATTGACGTAATTTTGATGATATTTCTATAATTTACCATCAGATTAATAAATACGTAATAATTCATGAACAAAAATAAATCATTTCGTGTTCATATGTCAGAACATAATTTTATAAACTGTAATGTTTTAACAACAACTGCATGGGAGAGAGATTAAAAAATAGTCTGTAATTACACAACAAAAATAAATATTTAGTTTGAAATTTTTATTTTTGTAATGGACTTAAATAACGCCACAATAATTTTATTGTAATTATCAAGCAAAGGTAAAAATATTAATTCGTATACTATGAGCTAAATCTCATATACAGACGAATAACGACTGTATCTAAAAATACCAAACAAAAATTGCACAGTGGAATCCAATACTTATATCATTAAAAGTACGGCTAAGACCATTAAATGTGAAATTGTGTACTTATTTCTTAAAAAAAGACATCGAAAATATTCTTTTAGTTTTTTACGGTACACTATTACATTTCATTGTACAATGTTAAAAGCATTATATATATATAGTACCATAGGTAGGTCTTTTAAGTTTTTCTTCATCGCATATTATAAATTTAAGGGTCTCGGGAGTTTTATTAATTTTCTCTAGAGGTCTGAAAATATAAACAATTTTCAAACAGGTATAATTCTTTTAAATTTAAATTAAATAATTCGAATCTTTTATACATTATTTATAAAGGAATGGAGTGCAGAAAAGTATAAAATGTTTAAAATATAATCATAATTTTAAAAATTATAGGCATATGAAAATAAGCAACTTTTCGAAAAGAAATATTTATTAATTTTTACGTTGCGCATGCTGTTTTCTAAAATAATAGCGTTAATTACTCTCTCTGTAAGTTTCTTTATAAAGTTAAATGTATTCTTATTACACTGTTGCTATTTTTATGTAAATAGAATAATAACTTACATATTTTAATAAGTAAAAAAATACATTTTTGAAAAATATTTAAAAAATTGCAATATTTTACACAAATATTTTGAAATACAAAAGATATATAATACTAAAATTAGGTAGGGTTTAAAGAGTATGATGCATTTTATAATTCTTTATATAAAGTTTTATACATCAGAGGCTTATATTTTAGAAAATAGCGTGCGCAGCGCAAAAAAAAACTTAATATTTATTATAGAATTTTCATATGTATGTGTGTGTGTGTGTGTGTGTGATTTTTGAAATTATTATTATATTTTAAACATTTTATACTTTTCTGAAGCTCCATTTTTTTATAAATAACGTGTAAAAGATTCGAATAATTTAATTTAAATTTAAAAGATTTGTACCTGTTTGAAAAATTTTTATATTTTCAGACCTCTAGAGAAATTTAACACCTCTGAGACCCCTTAATAAAATTGTCCCAGTAAGTTCACCAAGGATTAGACAATAGCTAATCATAAGTAACATGCAGTGGTGCACACAAGGGGGTGTCCTAGGAGTTCGAACCCACCCAAAGCCCTTGATTTTTTTTTCTGATTGATTATATTCAAAGTATATCGTACGTAAAATTTACTTAAATATTTGTTATTAATGATTAATTTTATTAATTAATGCTAATTATTTATTCAATAATTAGTTTTTTTACTGCTTTTTGTTCCCGACAAAATCAAAAGGAGCATGATACAAGAATGGTGGACTTTCGACGCTGGACCTCTCCCCACCCCCTTGAAAAATTCCTGTGTTCGCTACTGGTAACATGGATGCTTGTGCTATCTCTCATTACATATCATAAAATATTATTAGCGTAAGTTTGAAGAATTTAAAAGAAATTGTTGAATGATTATAATTCCTTTGGAAAAAAATTATATATATATATATATAAATTTATTTGGATTATCAACAAGGCGCAAAACATCTTTAAAAAAAGTGCCCTCCCATTTTTAAAAATAACCCTTATATGTCACAAACTGTGATCAAAATGCGTCGACTCAAACCATTTTTGCAATATTCCCATCTGATAAAACAAAAGATGAGAAAAAAATAGAGGAAATCAAACAAATGAAGCTGCCTGGATTTTAAGAAGACGGATATCTTTATTTTGAAGTTGTAAAAAAAGAAACATAAATTGTAGCATCAGTTGATGAGAGTGCACGGATAAAGCTCTTGCGGTAAGGCTAAGATTTATGACCTTATTTTTCATCCTTAATTTTATACTTCTTAGTTGGTTTCTTTGTTTCGGCACCTTCTGTTATCATCCGAAGGAGGATTCTGCTTCTCCTGCGCTGAATAATGCTTGAAGAGATGGGAACTCGACGATATTTAACCGCCAATGATTTAAAGCTAATTATCAGCGTTAAGGAAAAAGCCCTTGTCAGCGAAGAAGGATTTTCTAATCATTCATTATCATTGATCAAAGGTGTTATTCGTTTGATGCTACGGATTAGAAGTAAACTTTGCTTCTTTAGACCGCTCAAAAAAAGTTGATGAGTCGATATTTAAAGAATTTTTTTATCTTTGCTAAATGCTTCAATATTTTTTTTTAATGAATTCAAAAGTTGTAAACTATTAAAGCTAATAAAAGGTCATAACTGGAATGTTGTGACTATTTTTCTTATTAATATTTCTTCCTTGTGAATTTTAAAAATGCTATATAACGTTTTAAAAAAATTTGGTCATTTATTCCTTAAAAAGAAAATTTTTAGAAATTTATATAAGTGGGATATATTTCATTTCACTATTACAAAAATGAGTAAAAATATGATAGAAATAAGAAGGAGTATATGAAACCACAATTTATTATAATAATCTGAAAAATGTTGTGTGTTTGAGTATAAATTTATTTAGAAAAGTACGATAATTGTAACAAAAAATAAAGTCAAGAATTCAGTCTTCTTTCAATACATATATCTGTTAACATTATTAAGTGTAATAAGTAAAGTAATAACAACACATGACTATTATCAGTATATATAAATACAAAAGCAATGCTACAACAGATGTATTTTGGGGATATTTGAGTTTTGTTTATACTACGGGCGATTAAGGATACATATACTAAAAACGAACTGTTTAAAAATTAACGTCTTCATGAAAGACGGTTAAAATATATATTTAAAACTATATATAGGGCAGAGTATCAAAGTTTGTATGAGTTTTATGTTGCGAGTAATAATGCAGATTTGTAAAAGGCCATGGTATAAATTTTTTTTCTTAAAGATAAAAGTGTATATTGAAGTCCATGGTACCATATTAGAAAATACCTAAAAAAGTTTAGAAGAGTATTTTTAGATTTCCTAAAGATGAAAAGTGAATTTTAAGTATATCATCTGTATTTTTAGAATATTCAAATATATTATAATTAGCTTTACACAATCATCCCACAACATTGTTATTTTTTGTATATAAATCATATTTTCGAACTTCAAATATTTAGAAGGTGATCTCGGTTTCATGTAAATCTAGTAAAGCGTATGGAGAAACATTTTAGTTAATATTAAATACATAAAAACTAGATATATTTATGTCATTATTCTTGTTGAACTAAATATCTTCTTAACTAGATTTATCTGCCTATACATAGGAATTGCTATATATATATATATATATATATACAACCAAACTCCCATATTACGAACCTTTATATTGCGAATCTTTCTATATAGCAAACTTTTCCTGGAACCAAGAACATTTCACGGTTTCTACGTAAAAAGGCCTCCCAATAGCGAAGTGCATTTCCTATGTAACAATTTTTTTTGTTGTGATTCAATTCTTTTCTCCCTTTTTTTAAAGTATTTCTGGGCATTTCAAGTTATTTTCTCTTTTAACGTATTTTATGGTGGTCATAAATATTGAACTGGTTTTATTAGTTGCCTTACTCGTCGAGAGCAATAGAATTCTGGACGTTTCATCAAAGAAGTGCAGCCTTTAACCCCTATAGTCCAGTTCACTAGAAGCATCTTCAATATCCCCTTTCACCTCAGTGGAGTTGCCTCGTGTCTTTGAAATAATCTCCGTTCATTTACAGTGTTGATCAGTCTTACTGGTAACTTCGTCTCTTGTAGCTCAAAGGTGTCAAAATGTAAGTGCTTGAGCATCAAACGAAAAAATTTAATTCTTCAGGAAGTGGATAAAGGCATCAATAAAAAGGATATTGCTTTAAAATTTGGTATTCCTCCAAACAGCTTATCAACTATTATAAAAAATCGAGATAAGTTACAAAATTACGATTCATCGAATTACTGTTCAAAACGTTTAAGAACATGTGTCTATGAAGATGTCGATGAGGCAGTATTGAATTGGATACACACAATGCGAGATTAAAATGTTCCAATCTCCAGATCTTTCGTAATAGAGAAATCCCTTCGGTTTGCGAAGGCATTGGGATACGACCAATTACTAAGTAGCAATGGATGGCAACAAGAATTCGAGAAAAGACACGGAAAATACGCCTGTAGGGATTTTTGGTGCATTGCAAAGATGTGAGGCGTATAATGAAGCAAAACATTTCTTCAAAAAAAAGAACTCAAACAAAATTATCAGATTTTATGAGTAATTAAATTTCAGAACGCATGTGGTAATGTATGTTTAAAATAACTTTTGTGCTTTAAATTAGAAAATGAGCTTTAAAAAATTCATTATTTTTAATATAAAATTATATTCTTAATGTTGCAAGTACAGTATATCCCTCCACATTCTTTTTTCCCCCTTGTTTTCTTTCTTGTTTTTCTTTCTTTCTTTTTGTGTGATGTGGGTAAGATATATAAAATAAATAGGTATTAATTTAAAAAAGGGAGAATAATTACTTTTTTAATATTGTGTTTATGAATTTAAATATTGTTTAATGTGGTTTATTAAGTATATTGAAAGATTTAATATATATACCATATTTACTCGAATTTAAGCCGCACCCCAAATTCTCAACAATTCTTTGTGGAAAATGAAAAATTGTAAAAAATAGTTTAGAACCTGTAATAGCTCTAATTGCCCCCATTCAAAGCATTTTTTAATTCAATTCTGAGCCGCAACCAATTTTCAGTAGCCTTTATATGGGGGGAAGTGCTGCTTAGATTCGAGTAAAAACGGTATACATTAAAAAAAGATTTCTATATCTTTCAACAAACTTAAAATTTTCATTAAAACACATACTACCTATGGGGAAAAATTATTATTTTTCTTAACTCTTATGAAATCCTAAATAAATGAGCAAATAGCTTTAGTGTGTTAAGATTACCTTGTAGCATATTGAGGAATTTGTGCGTCTCTAACAAAGATTTAATATTGATGGGAGATTTTGAATTGACAGCTAGAGTAGATGGACTTAAGATACCATTATTACGACAAGATTTGGTACTGATAAGGTAGAGAATTAGATGTTAGTAATAGCTACATATTGTGCGAATGTTAATTTAACTATACAATCAATTTTCGACATCCTTGCTTTAATTAATCAAGAATGGCAAATCTATTACTATGAATCTACGTAGAAGGTTTTAAAAAACACTTAAGAGTCTAAATTATACGTAAATAAAATCAAAAGAGTATCAAATTATTACCTTTTATTATATAATACTTTAATACACACACAATTAGATTTAAATAATTTCACAGCAAATAACTTATTTTTCAATATTTTTTATGAAAGATTCTGTATAAATTGCTTAACATGTTTATTAATGCTACATTAACAGGTACAGTTTATATATATACATTGAACAAGAGAATAAACTTTAATTTATATTGCATTATGCAATTTCTTTTGTGCAAAAATGCATTCATTTTAAGAAAGTAAAATAAATTATGTATCCTAAAATAAGGATTTGTTATATTACATATTTCCTAAATGTTTATATGTTTTAGTAAATACATTATAAAATTAGAAATCTCGTTACTGATTCTTTAATAAGGTTTCAGTTTTTTATTAATTATTTTTACTATAGTTTTATTATTATATCTTATTATATTTTATTACATATTATTTATTTATTATTACATTTTTATTATGATAGTTTATTAATACGCTATATTTATATTTATTAATACATATATTATATATACTTATTAATATATATTATACATATTTATTATTATATTATTATGTTTTTCATTTTATACTTTTATAGCTAAATTATTCTATCAGTTATAAATGTTGTTATTAAAAATACAAATGTTTTACTATTTGTATTTTAAAAAGCTTAAGAAAATATTATATGTTTTCTTTATGTCGCATTTCTACCCAAAACCAGCAGTTGATAATAATTTATGTAATGTCTAGCTTTATATTTTTCTTAGTACTCTTTATATAAAGTCTTCAGGAAAGTGCTCTCTAAAATTTTTATTACTCTGCATGTCACGACTTTTTTTTCTTTATCTTAAACTGTCTTCTTCTGGAAATTGCGATGAATGTTTAAATTTTGAAAGAGAATATATGACTGCAGATTTAGGAAACATTTTTATTTATATATGAATTAAAATTTTATGTATATATATCAAGAACTCATAACATCTCTTCATCTAATTAAGTCTTTATAAATTTGTCAAAATATTTAACTTTTTAAAAAATGTGTAGCTAGACAAACAAAATCTGACAGTGATTAAATATAGTTATAGCGAAACTGAAGTAAGTTCTGACTTTTTTTTAACTCTTTTCTTAAAAAAATATTAGTATGAAAAATATTTAGTACTTAAGAATATGAAATAAAAAAAATCATTTTTTAGTAATTTCTGTAAAATTCATCCAAAATATATGACGTCATGTGTTTATTGCATCTTTTCTCATTTTATTCAAGCAGTGTATAGCACGTAACCAAACTAGTTTTTATATCAGAAACAAATAAGACATCAATAATAAAATTAAAACTATTTTCCTTTTATTTCTCGATTATATTTCATCCCAATATACAATGAAGTATATTCTACTCAAATACTACATAGTGACAATTTTCGCTTGCAGATTCCGAAATATTAAATTATCCACTTATTGCTTCATAGTTTCCCTTAGAAAAGTTTCGATAATTTTGTTTCAATCTTTGTTAAAGTTTTTAAGATATTAATAGTGGCAGACTTAGTATATCTTTATGTCAAGAATATTTTTATCCATTACATATAACAAGACAAATTACTAAAAAAAGATTTACTGGACAAATTATCAAAACAACATATCTTTATCAAAATTTAATTGAAATTAAATTTCTTGCAGTGTTTTTTTATCACTGATACTTTTGCAATGATAGAAAAGGTAAATTTGTAGATATATTTTTATTAAAGGAGAGTAACGTATGGACAATATTTGTCTTCTAGATCTTGCCTCTTGCAAAATCCATCATAGATACAGAAACTTCTCTCACACTCCTTCCCTCTCTCCCTCTTCCTCCCTATTTTCCCCTCTCTTTCCTTTCCTTTCTCTCTGAAAGAGAAAATTCGTTTCAACAGAAATCCAGCGCTTACCATGTACTACTCAAAGCAATAAGAGTTATCTTTACATTCAGGACATTTGCGATTACTAGAAAATATTTTATTTTTTTTATTTTATATTTAATTTCTAACTAATTGGTGAATGTAAATGTTCCCTTCATCACATTTGCATTTACGGAGAAATTTACTGGTTATTTGTAATATAATTTTCCTTGTTTAAGCATATACTTTCTTGAGATCCCAAACAAGTCAAATAAGTTATTAAATGAAGCTGAATGGTAAAGTAAAAATAAATGTAGACTAAAACTAGATAAGAGAATATTTCTTTTTCTATTGTAATAAATGGAATTATAAAGATATAAGTTACTTCGAAATAAAAGTTGATTGCTCAAAAATAAGGCATAGTCTTAAATTTCATTGGAGTGATTATACGTGCGATTGTGAGAAGAAAAATATCAACTTTAGATCTTGGTTTAAAAATTGCAACTTGCATCAGTTATTTTAATGTTAATTTTTTTTTTCATATTGTTTTAGAAAGATAAGTTTTAAAAATCAGAGTTTTACGTGTGTATATGATATGTGAGTTACGTTTCGAAAGTAACTTGTACATTTTTCAGATACCTTTTATTCGTTCACAATCATTTCAAGTAGTATACAATCGGAGATCCACTCAATAGTGAAAACTGATGCCAGCTTGATATAATTTTGGATTAAATTGCATAGTTATTTCAATTTTTGCTAAATTCAGCGTCTTTTTCTTTAAGTTTCGAATGGAAGTTAATGAGTGAAGTATAGTTCGGACTATATTACCATCAAAAAATAAAATAGGACTGAAATTTTAAACTTTAGTGATTTTTGTTAAGAAAATATTAGCTGTTGAACATTTCTAAGATTCGAAGGTGAACGAGTTTAATTTGGCTGCTAATCTAGATAAAAAAAATACAGTCTAAGAGATCCCATCATGCAAAAAATTAATTCCTAAGAAATTCCAATGCTTAATTTGATAAAAGTATTCCTGTTATTTTTTTTTTCAAAGTAGTGTTAAATTTGCACCCATTTGCCTCACAAAAATTTCTCTTTTAAAAATGAAACAATTTATTCTGCAAAATTCATATTCCTTTTTAACAGCTACCAATATCAAAATATCTATCAAAACACTGGAATAAATTTATTTAAATTTTTAAAAATATTTAAAATTTTACTCATTCTTATGCAATGTAATCACAATATGATCAAAATGATAATATAATCAAGGGTCAACTCTAAGGATAGGGAGAAAATACGCTGTCATTTCCAACATCTATTGCATTCAAAAATTAATGACGGAAGATAAAAAATATTTTCATTGTAAGAGATTATTTTAATTCAGATATAACCATTTTTCCATTCAAATTACTCCGAAGATTCAATAACAAAAAAAGAATTGTTTAATCCAGTGAGTTTTTACAGAAAAATGATTGCGGTACTATATACTTCTTTTATTACTTGGAATATAACAACTTCGGTTGAATTTCATGTCAATTGTGCCATTACAAATTCATTGTTTTGATTGTCTTGCTGAATATAATAATTAACATATTTTTAATGTCTATTATAATTTTTATAAATTTTGGGTCTGCTCCATTTATTATGATGCTCAATAAAATATAATTTAGGTAAATTGATTTATAATAAATGCGTCCTATTTCAAAGCTGCACTAAATTTTCTCGTCATTTTGAGCCCTCAAATGATATTTGTACTAGAATTCTCAATCCACATTAATGTGAGGACTTAAAAACTCGATATATTTAAGCTGTACTAGCTTCCATATATGAAGAGATTTTAATAATCCCAGGACTCAAACTTGTGAATCGACAGTGAGAGCTCTTTTATGAGTTCATGACCATAAGCATTTGACTACCGGGTTCACTTAAATATTTAAAACTAACCTAAAAAAATAAATTGCAGCTTGATGTCTTCCACATAAACAAAATTGTTATACAGTTACTAATGAATTCTTAGAATTAGTGTGATCTATTAAAAAAACTTGGGTTAAATAATTCTGGTATGAATCTTATTTTTAATAACTCGTAATCATTATTGTGTATTTTACAAACTATATATAAGTTAAGGTATCCGGCTACGTTCGGAACCATGAATATTCAAAAGCGTATCACTGGATAATATTTATGATATTTAGTGTCACTTAGATTAGAAAATGTATATAAAATTGTTTTAAGAATATTATTACAATAAAAAATTATTTAAGTACAATATTTTGACAAAAAATGAACATAGAATGACCCATTTTCAAAATATTCTCTTTTTGTGAAAAATGCTTCTATTATAATAATATCTTGCCTGTATATATCTCAGACCTCTGTACAGAGGCTCAACTAGAATTTTTGAAATATATATCTTAGAAGTGGGTTTATCCATGTTTTACGACAACAGAGGCGAGAAATTTTAAGAAAAAAACGCCGATAATTATTTCAATTAGTTGTAACTCTGAAAATAACGTGAATTTTTCAAAAAAAAATAGTTCAGACTCTCTGGAGAAATCTTTACTTTATAAAAGCACACACACACACAAAATATTATTATTTTAGATGCATTTTTTATAAAAAAGGAGAACATTTTGAAAAAAAAGGTTATTCTAAGTTACTTTTTTGCCAAAATATTGTATTTAAATAATTTTTTTGTCAAAATGTCCTTAAAACAATTTTATACATGTATTCTTATTTAAGCGACACTAAATATCATGAAAATTATCTATTTATGCGCTTATTTAAAATCACGGTTCCAAAGGTAGTCGGATACCTTAAACATGATAATAAGAAATGAATGCATTCATGTATCATGTTATTCCACTGTATTTCCAAGTGAAAAAAGTAGGCGCTGAATCTTTCGTATGCAAATGAGGGATTAAAATAGGAATGTGTGTGGTATAACAGCATACAGGGTGTCCTCCCGACAAATAAATTATTCCTCCCGAAGCTATCTTTCACCTATTGTTTCTTTTCACTAGATGATAATAAATTGCGTGCCATGCTGGCTCACTCTTTTAATACATATGTAGACCTTGTATAATTGCACTATTTTTATTTCTCATTTTTACCTTAACTTTATGACTTCTGGTAGAGCTTAGAGATTTGGCTCTGTTTTTTGTGGTAACTAAGTAACGAAAGAACCAGCTCTTTATATTATACATGTATGCATCCATATTAACTTGTTTTCATGGTCTCAGTGGATGATAATAAAAAATCGTATCCATCCACCCCACCCGCTATATCTCATTGTCTCAGCTTAAATGAAATAGGAAAGGAAAACTAAAAGTGCTACAAAATTTAATTGCTGGTAGTTTCACCGTGGATAAAAAATACGTTATACCAATTTGAAGATTATTTTCTCCCTGGTGGTATATATTTTCCCGGAAGGCAGTTAACTGGTTTATACTCGTTGTGCCTATTTGAAGGAAATGCCGGAGTGGTGCTGATTTTTATGTTGGCGCTAAAAAAAGGGTTAGCTGTGATAATACAGAAATATGATTAACTCGTCTAGATTGTAACTACTAGATTGTACTCGTATAAACGCTCAATAGTACAGATATTGAAATTTGATATGCAAAGATATCTTAGCCAAAATTTTTTTAATGATATGATATTCCACAAAAGCTGACTTTTATTCTTTACTGACTTTAAAATTCTATTTTTAATGGTTCATATAAGCATACCATTTTAAGGGAAAACAATTAGTAGTGTATTCGTAGTATTATAAATGAAACATATCATGCGCATTTTAATAACATATTATCTTGATAGACATTGATAATGGTAATTATTAACCCCCCCCCCAAGTATTAAAATTTGTTTAGTGAGTTATTTACTATAATTTTAAGGTAAACTTTTTATATAACTTATTAAAAAAATTTAAATACTTTACCTGTGAAAGAAGTAATAGAAATCTGCAATTAGAGAACGATTTATTTTAATCTCAAATTACATTTTTTCTGTATATGTATTCTTCACTCAAATCTAACTCATTCATTGATTTGAATAAATGGCTTCTTTTTTTGCCATCATTTAAGTTTACTATTACGACTTCAATTTCTTTCTCTCTCTTTTATCATGTATATTATTAAAATACTTCAACTAAATAAAACGATGTTGAAGTAGCATTTGTATGCATAATTGCTTACAAGTAGAATTTGTCTTTGTATCTTCTCAGTTTATCGGGAGACAAAAATTATTTTTTACTACTTTTGGGATAATCTTACACATTATTTTTGATATTTTTTGCTATAGTTTACAGGTATTGGTTGCAACTATAATGAATTTGAAAGATTACGGTTATACTTTAATTTGTTGTTCAACCTTAAATTTATTGTTGTGACATTTTTATATTGCATAGAGCTTATGAATTCTACTACGCATAAATATCAACTGATTTTTTTTCGTTTTAGTACCAATGATCTATTAATTAACTAGAGTCTGTCTTAGCAAGTGACTACTTAACTCTCAATTTATCTAGGTGAATAATGACTCTGAGAGCAGAATGAAACGTCTGTCGTGATTTTAAATGATTAATTCTTTACCAGATTGATCACATTGTTTAAAACTTGATTGAGATGACGAGAGATATAAAATAAATCTCGTCATACATCCCATTTTGCCATTAAGAAACACTTTTCACGAAATCCATGTATATATGCCACATAATCAGTTTTCAGTTTTAATTATATATTAAAGTATGTTTCTACACTTTTACATAGTACAGTGTTAAAAAACTTAAACTGAAATATTTACATGTAAAATGAATAAAAAATTTAACTTTTATTTCTAAGAAGATCTATTTTTTATGCATGAAGTTATTTGGAAAAGTATTACTGTACTTTGAAAATTCCTCTTTTCACTGATAGAATATTTATGTATATTTTCAATTTCAGCATTTTTTAGGGAATATCAGTGGTGGATATGAGGAAGAGGGTTATACCTCCTTCATAGACCAACACATTTTTAATTTTCATGAGATTAGCGACGTTGCTTTCGTCAAGATGTTTTTTTTAGAATGTTACCCCCCCTCCCACCACCATACACACACAAGAGAGAGGTATATATATGCCACTGGTGTATCCAGAAATCCAATCGATTCTATAAAGTAAAAATAGTTTTTGGTAATTTTATATATAATGTGACATTATCACAAAAATATCAATAACTTTTTATTACATTTCAAAACTTTTTTTTAATATTTTTTAATGTACCATACGCGTTTCTTTACATGCAATAAGACTAATTTTCTGGTCCTTAAATCAACCAAAACAGCAAGTAAAATAATTGTAAATGGATAATATCTATTTATTTTACAATTTTGAGGTGTATAAGAATGCAAAAACATAATCTAAGAAGGCTGTGTGGTCAAAAAATTGAATATGAAGAGATTTTTATTATTGAAAGACAAGATAAGTTAAAATTATCGAAATTAGTTTGAAATCGTAAGACATGATAAATGACAATAAAATGACATTAATAATGACACATATTTTAACACTTGCAACTTTTACATACAACTTTTGTTTAGTTTTTTGTTATCTCTGAAACCCCTTTTAGAAATTAAGATGAAGAGCTATTATATAAATGTTCAAGCATTCACATTTTAGGAAAAATTCTTCAAAATGAATTTTTGTGTTCTTATTTAAGGGAATTAAGTATTTAGCTCCAATATATATAATTAGAAATTTTATTAACCATATTAAGGTAATTACCATGAAGGAAATAATAAGTTTAGCTAGCAAATATAATCAACTATATATATCAGTTCTATATGGTTGAGCGTCTGAAGATAATTCAATGAAGTTCATTATCTAATTAAATAAACAGTGAAAACAATTATTATATATACCAGATAATGGGATCAATCAAGCCATTTTTTGTTTGACAAATATTTATCGGTATTCAGTAGATAATTCAATGGGTGGAAACAAAAAAAAATGTAAGACGTTTAAGAGAAAATTACGCACCATTCTTCGTGAAAATTAGCTTTTTAAATAATAATAATAGCTTATACTAATTATAAATAATAATATTTAGCAATAATAACTTAAATATACTAATTATAAATCATAATAATTGCTAATAATAACTTAAATACAGTAAGGTGACTATTGTTTCTATAAAACTTTTAATGGTGCAGATTCTGGTATAAACGTAGTTTAAAGAGTTTTAACAGATTCTGATATTTTCATGTGTTATATATGTTAACGTTAAAGTATGTATAATTTAGTTATTTCATAGAATAACTAGGTATTTTATGAAATAACTATACAAGTGAGTTAAAGTACATCATAGAGGAAAAATTTCCTACTTTATCTAGTTATTCTATGAAACAACTAAGAATAGACCGTTAAAGGGAAAAACAAACAATTTCAAATATATTTTATAAATTAATGGATCATAAATATCTAAAATCTCTCGAAAAATACATTTTAACTCTTTTGCGGATGAATAATTCATAAATAATAAGAGAAAGCAGATGATATAGTTTATATAGTTCATATTGCTGAGATTAGTTAAACAGAAAAGGGAAAAAAGAATTGTTGCAAAAATAGATTATATTTAAATATTACCAACAAAAACACAGGCCGTGAAGAAAAACCGTTGCTTCTTAAAAAACATCGTGTAAACTTTTTAAAACAAAAAGGTAAAAGAATATTAACACTTAATTGCCCAAGGAAGTCATTTTGACTGCTTTTTAATTTAAATTAGAAAAACAATTACATATATAATGCATAATTTCTTAAAATTTCTTAGAATATATTTTTTTTCCAAGTGAAGTAAAAAAAATTTTTTTATTGTTAGTATTTACTAATAACTTGTTATATGAGTGTAAATAATATAAAAAATATCAAAAGTTAATTTTAAACAAATTTCTTTACACATTAATCATTCTTTCACAATGCCGTCATTTTGACTACTTTTGGGCAATATAGGTATGTACTACGTTTCAGTCTTTCTAGTGTTGATTTAAATTTTATAAGATACCTTTGTTTTACTTTTTATTATTTATTTAATCAAGGATTGCTGTGATGACACTTTGGATTGTACTGTTTATTATTTTTGAAACAAGCATACTTTTTACGATTATACATTTTTTTTTACACGAGCACTTTTTAAATCCTTGTCCAGTACCGCAACTTTGAGCTGTTGCAACCGATCGAAGAGATGTGTCAATATCTGGAACTTCTTCAATGGAAATTAATTCTCGTTGACATATATTGAACTGATATCTAGAGTACTGTTTTTTTTTTATTCTGCCATCTCTAGTTCCTAATCGAAAAAATTCTTCCCAAAGCAGTTAGAACCGGTTCAAAGAACTTTTCATACTTTAAAACGATCAAGTAATCGTTATTCTATAGAATACTTAGTTAAATCGTAGAATTCGATAATTTTATATACTTTAACCTACTTATCTAGTTATTTCATGAAATACCTATTCATTCTAAGAAATAACGGATTTCCCACTTTAACAGTAATATGTATATACGTACCTATGAGAAAATACCGGGTATCCAAAAATTATAACTACACTATCAAATATTAATTACAAAGAAACAAATAAAGATATTCGGGTTTTTTTGTTTCTTAAAGAAAATATCAAAGGTTTTTACTATGCTTTATTGCACCTTTTCAAGGTTCACCCCATTAGTTGCGCGCAACACATCGAGTTTATACGATATTTTTAGCCACATTCTATGAAACATTACAGGTACAACACTCTGAATGGCCACGGTAATTCGACTTTTCATTTCATCACTGACACTAATTGAAGATTGGTTAACATTGTTTTTTTTTACGTGTCCTTACAAAAAGTCTGAAAGTGTTTTATCTAGATGGCTACGTTGTTGGACTTATTTCCATCCATCGCCTTCGAGGAACTTTTTTCACTTCCAGACTATAGTGTGGTGGCTCCAAGTTTACGCTCTACATATGTTGCAGATTTAAATTCGATAAACCATGCTACAATTTACGTTTTTTCTTGCAGTGAAGCCTTTTCTTAAACTATTTTAATTTGCATTTCATCAAACAAAAATTTTAATCTTTTCTTCATCGAACACAAAAAACCATAAGTAAAAATCTTTGTTTATTTTTTATTAATTTTTGAAAGTGTAGTCATACTTTTCGATCACCCTTTACTTTTACCCTTTCAATACTGAAAAAAATATTTTTCTCCATTTAAAATTGATAATTGTCGCCTTTAATAATAATCTTATCTTTATTTTTTGTACAGAATGTCAAAATATAACGTATGTTGAACTCAATTACGTAAACGGGAACATTTAAAAAATGGAACTGTCAAATCAATTGTTGCCAATGGCAGAACATTCACGGACAGCACTCTGTTATTATTTCAATTTATTGAGTCATGTATTAATAAACGAGTATAGCTCGTGTGTTTTTTGTAGGGGTTTCAAAAAGTAAAATAACAAGCCAATTCAGAGTAAACATTTATTCAGGAAATAAAAAAATATATACAACATAGGAAGACACATGTACGAATTATTGCTCTTCACCAGTGGTCCTCAAATTTTTTTTAACTCAAGGAAACCCTAGAACTAGAGTGTGTTTTCGTTGAACCCCTATAACTGGAAAGTTTTTTCATGGAACCCTATTCCAGACACACACTTTTATAGGAATATATCTTAAAATATTTAAGATAGATCAACATGTTATAGGTACTTAAGGTAAAGACAATTAAAAGTATTGCATTTATTACTAAAAAACTTTAATCTCCTTTTAATGTAATTTACTTATTAATAATATTAATCTGTGATTCAAGTATCACCTACCCATGCATTATGTTTAGTAACTGGGATGACTGCTTGCAATTTTTCACACAAACTGTCGAAGTCTAGGTCTGTGGGATTAACTGCAATTGCATAACATATTCTAAGTTTCATTTGTACCTATACTTTGTTTTTATAGCCATTCTCGTTGAGAAATATTTTTCACTTGTAAGCATAGTTTTGAATGGCATTAAAATGTTTCTAGTTGTGTGAAAAATACTGTACATTTTGCATGAATTTGGAACCTAAAATTTAAGCGCTGTTCTTACATAAATTTAGTTTTTTAATAATACATATGTTGATATGCTCTGATAAGTTGTTCCCTCTCCTTTATTGTAAGTGTTTTTCCATAAATACAATAGGGTGCATTTTTCATTATAAAATTATTTAGTTTTTCATGACATTGTTCTAACGAGTATAAAATTATGCCGTGGAACCCGGCATATTAAACAATAAAATATATTCACGTTATAGTAAGTATAATCTACACTGTTAAAATTCGTAGGTAAACAAACGTATCTATGCGACGTGGGACTATATCTTCTCACGAACCGCACGAAGCAGAAACTCGCCGAAGGTACCAAAGTTCGGGAATGATCCGAGGAATCCGTTTTTACCATTTATATCCCGATATTCCAATTGGTTAAAAAGATATTAATTAAAAACCTTAAAACGCATAATTAGTACCCTTTTTTCCCGCCAGGGGTTAAGTTCAAAATCTCCGAATTTTTTTTTTTTTTTTTTATCCCCGACGTTTTTAAAACGCGATCTATTTTTTTTTATGAGACTCAGACAAAAAATAATTACAGAATCGGAAAGATCATTAACTTCGCCACGATACTGTAAAATTTATTTTACAAAATAATTATATTTTCTATTTTATACGATTTTTTTAAAATGAGTCAAAATCGATATATTTTTATGAGTATGATTTCTAAATCGTTCCACTTGCATTTTCTTTTTCGTTAACGAAAAGATATTTTACACTAAAAAAGTCTATGCTTTTCTCTTTTAGAATCAGTCATTTAAGAAATTAAATGTTAAAAACTTTTTTCTTACGATTTTTCAAAAAATACCCAAAATGTTATTTAAATACTTAATAAATTCTTTATTTATAAAAATAATCTCACGAAACTTTTTTTCCATGTGTAGAACAATATTATCCATAATCTGTACAAAGATTGAAAAAATTGCTTAAAAATTACGATCTTTTTAAAACAAATTGTGTTTTTCATTTTTTTCCCTTTTTGCGAGAAATATTTTAGCATTATTTTTGTTTCATTTTTTATTTACAAAAATAATTGTATGAACCTTTTTTTCCGCGTATCGAGCATTTCAAAAAATGCTCACAATTTTAACTCAACATTTAATACACCTGTGAACTATTGTAATTATGAAAATTTCTACTTTTTTCAACATACAACTATTTTTAAAAAGGTACATTTTCCTTTCCGGAGCCTAAAAAGTTGCAAAGTGAATGAGTGAGTGAATATTAAAGTCCCACTGTTCAGTTACTCGACAGCTCTGATAGTGAGAGGGGAAAGGGTATTTTCATGACAATATGTTATGCATTTAAAAATTTTCATGCAACGCCGGGAGAAAATAAACCTGTCTAACAAAGAAAAGAAGCGAAAAAATTTCGAAACATGGGATTTTAAGTTATACACTTGGTAAAAGCCCGAACAACGCCGGGCTAAGCGGTGGAAGTCATTTTGAAAAAGAGTATTAGAAGTGTTGATTTTGTGGAGGAAAGAGAAAATTTATAAAAGTAGAGATAGCCCGTACAACGCTGGGCCATGCAGCTAGTATATATATATATATATATATATATAAAGATAAAACATTTTCTCTCCTTTTATTATATTATAATAAATGTTTAAAAAATACTGCAAAATAAAGTTACTATGCATAAATAAAATTTTCAGTTTCTTAATGGCAGGAGTGATTTTTAAATTCTTGTGGGTATCCGAACTCCATAGAGAACATGAATCAATTTTCTATACACATTTACAAGTTTATTTTCAATTTTTTATTGTACTCGTAGAACCACTGAGTATGTCTCGTGGAATCCCAGGGTTCCGTGGAACACAGTTTGAAGACCACTGCTATAGGCATTTGTTCCATCGGTACACAAAACCATCGAAGGTAGCATCGTAGAAATCAGTGTCAAGGTTGTGCAACCACGTCAAGACGGCTTGCCGAAACTCAGCATCGGTTCTGAAGTGCTGACCTTCTAAATGTTCCTTTAAATGTCCAAAGAACTCTTCATGTGAGGTCAAAAATGTAAAAAGAGCCCACCAATACCACTAACAGAGAATACTCTTTCTTCTTCTCGCACATCTTTTCTGCCTTTGTCGAATTCCGTGCACCAAACCACACCTTTCTTCGAGTAATAACACTTCTACCGTACACTTCCAACTGCAGATGAATTTCACATACAGATAAAGAATTTTCTTTAGACGCAAAATCCTACCACACTTCTTATTTCACTCGCTGCGTTGACCATGATTCTGTCAACGCAGCCACCTTGAAATGAGATTTACTCATGTTACTGGATAACCCTCGTCACATCTATTGGTACCATTTGAATGCTGTGATCGTCTTCATTATCTTCAAAAGGAATTTTTTTTTAAACGAGTGATTTGTACATCTGTCAGAGCTTTTTTTACCTTATTTTTTAAACACGTATATTCTCGCATATTCTATGTTAATCTCTACAAACTCAAACTCAGTGGCGCAACAGTCCATGAGGGCCAGGGCCTACTGTGCCCATCCCAGTATACGTGACCGTTGGGCACGGAGCTGCATGAGCAAATGTCCCGATCAGGTGGTCAGTCTGAAGCAAGAGCCTCAATGTTTTAAGTCCCCAAGCAAGCTCGGTACTCATTTATCGACCCTCTGCAGTGGGGATGAAAGGCTGAGTCGACCTTGCCCAGCCCGGAAATAGAACCCAGACCTGTGGCGTGGAAGCACGATACGCTACCACTCGACCACCGGCCCTATCTATGTTAATTGGTAAGTATAATTTTGTGCAAAACGAAGAATATTTAAGCAAATGAAATTAAACACCTGAAAACGACAAATAATTCTGCGGGAATCATTCAATTCTATAACCATAACTTTCGAAAAAACTACACATTTGTATGCATTCTTTTATGATTTTTATTTATTCTACACCTGAATAAACACTTTCATACTAATATTTACTCTTGACAGCCTTATGGTCTTGTAAGAGTTAACCCTTCATTAGTTAAGGTAATGTGATTCTCTCAGCTATTATGATAATAATATATGGTAACTAAATTTAACACAAAAAAGTTATTAGGACAACTAAATGAACCTTTGAAACTTAAAAGTCCCTTTTTCTTCCACTTCCTTTCTCATTTGAAAAGCCTCAGCATTCCATTTTCTATATTACAAAAATACCAGCTACTTTCAAACACAAAACTCAACCGTCTTTAAGTTTAATTTCAAAAACTTTTCCACAAATGGAATTTTTTTTATTTAATAGCCTTCCGACTAACAGCTTTATGTGACATCATAATTAAAACCTTCCTCAATGTAACGTGGCATTTAAATGACGTCGCTTCACTTCTCTTCCATAAAAAATATCAAAAATAAAAAATAAAAAAAACGTTCTGGCCTCGCGCGTTTATAATTATTAGTCGTAATTAAATATTGCTCTAGCTAAGAGAAAAAACTTCTCAACTGAAAAGTAATTCCTACCCTCCTTGTTCTCTACTTCAATTTTAAGCACTTTCCTTATAATTTTTGAAATGTGCATATAGGTATGGTTATTATTTTTTTTATTTTTTTATAATTATTTGCTAAAAGGCTATAAAGATTAAGCTAGGCAAAATTATTGAAAAAGTTCTTAATTTAGGAAAAGTTAAAAAGATTTCACAAAAAAGAATTAATACTTTTATTTATAAGCTAGCAAAGTAATGGATCTATATATTCATTTATTTATAATTTTCATACATTCAAAATACAATGAGCTTAAAATGCCTTCTAATTTTCACTTCTGTTTCTTGTTTTCAAAGAACAATTACTTTATTTAATTTATTTACAATTAAAATGCTTTATTTTAGCCTGCTTTTTTACACTAATTATGCCAAAGAAATGAAACTCTAAGCGAAAAGAAACGCCTTTAGGAACTTAATGTTCTAGTAATAATATGTTTTTTCACTTTTTTAAACTAGAAAACTCACTAAGGACTCATTATGTAGAGAGGATGATGTACGTTAAATATGTAGAGGCTTAATGTCCTCACGATGGCATCGTGAGGACATTAAGCCTCTATGGAAATTTGAAGAGTGAGGTTCAAGCTCAGGTGACATCCTCATCACTTGACTGGAATTCAAACACAGTGGTGTAGCTTCAAAGTTAATAAAAATCATATCGCGAATCAGAATTTTCTTCGGCAGATTAAATATTGAACATAAATGAATGAATTCACTGATCCATCGTAAATCTAGTTATACACGCTCTGTTAAGCATATTTGAACTGAGTCATTTAAAAAAAGAAATGCAGATATTATTTTTGAGTGAAACAGAAGAGAAAGAGAATCTTCTCACTATTTTATACGTAAGAACTCAATCATCTACTGGTTCAAAATTACGAGGTCCATCGTCAAAAGCCCTCCAGTAGCTAAACAGTGGGACAGTAATATTTACTCACTCAGTCATTCGATCATCCACAGTCTAGACTTCATATTCTATAAAACCAAAACTTATTTCAACAAATGTTTTCTAAGCAAAACCTTACTTCAAGAATTAATCGAAATCTTTTTAGGTTCAAAAAATTTCCAAAAGAGGCATTTTGTGATTCTATCCCAATTTCTACAACTGAATATTACTCTAATGTCAATTTCAGCAATTTTACTAAATCTATAAATTTAAAGAGTTTTAATTATTGATGAGACAAAATTTCTTCAAAAACTTTTTTTAAAAATTAGAACAAGCTCTAAAGCAATGCATTGAATATTTAAAATATTATGTAAATGTTAGATATACTATTTTTATAGCAAATTTGTTGTAATAAAATTAATTTAATACATTTCAAGTTCATCAGAAAAATTGATGCACAGAGTGGATCAAGAATATAATTGTTCCTCGATTTAAATATTTACAATTGCACGTACTTCATATCATTTACACATCATTTGTACTTTACTTTTCTTTAACGTATTCTCAGTGGTAAGGTTCTGAAATTGCGTTTGACAATTTACACTGCTGTTAATCATTTGGTCACTGTGAATATATTTTTAGCAATGAACGATAAAACTTTTTTTTAGAGATGATCTAATGGCTCTCACCACTATTTTTCCGATTTAAAATACCTTAATGCCCTGATATTTATCTCTCAATTATGATGCTTTTGGATTTCAACCATTGCGATGAGTGATATAATGGAATGGTAATCCACACTCTCGAAAGGCTACGATCCCGCCTCTATCGAATTCCTACACTTGCTGGTAAGCATTTTTTCTTCTTATTCGAAGAATAAAATTTTATTCGGAGCAAACTCTGTCCTTAAAAAACGCTTTTCAAATGAGAAGTTCACTACAAAACTTTTCTTTTATACAGTACTTTGGATGTCATTTATTTCTCCTCTTTCGTTTAAATGCACTGAAATACAGTAAAACTCTGAACTTACGTAATAGCTGGGACTAAGTGATCACCACGTAAATAGAATTCACTTTAGTCGGGATATAATTTAGCATATAAATAAACGTAAATTATTTTTAGTTGGAGCCAGACACCAAAGAAAATAATGATTTATAAGAAAAAATATTTAATAAAAATTTAGATAACATAAATACACAATCTCAAACCGAAATTATTTAGATGTAGAAGGGGTTTCCTAAAAGCAAAGTACTCTGTTGGCCCAAAAAGATTATTTTTCCTCTCGCAAAATTTCCTCGTAGTATGCTAATAGTTTTGATATTCTTTGTTTGGTTGAAAAAATACTCTCTTCTTTGGAGTCTATATTTATTTTCTAAAATTTGTGTGTGTGTGTGTGTGTGTGTGTAATCCTTTTGCAATTAAACTGAGGCCTTCAGGCAAATTCCCAACCGTTATTCTATCTTCTGATTCAAATGGGTCTGAAGACTCGAGTTATTTTCTATGAGCTCATCAATTGTCTCAGCTCATGATTTTGGAAATCCAGCAGAGCACTCAAACATCTTCACTGTCCACTTCTAAATTTATTTTCCTGGTAAAATCGTCAGCTTCTGCAATCACATTACCAATGTCATCAAGCTCTGATTCCGCCTGAGTTTCAGTTTTTCCAAAATAATAATAAACAAACGCGCTCGAACAAAAGACGAATCAACGAGATTTTAAAATTGCTTAACTCCGCATTCACATAAGTCGTGGTAGCTTAAATCGAGGTACTATTGTACTAATCATTTCCATACCCTAACCTTTTCTTCCTTTCATGTGATTTTGACGTTCGTAAGATCATTCTTTCCTGGTGTTGCAATTTTAATGGACAGAAGTGTTATTAATTGTTTGAACAAACTTAATTACCTAAAACTAAAACTCTACATGCATTTAACCTATGCATTTTTAATATTTATGACTGTTGCACATTCTACATAACCCCATACTTCGCGAACGCATCTTTAAAATAAGCAAGTAATGTATATACATCAGTTAAAGCTAGAAACAAATCTAATCTTTTATACAGGGAATCGCAGGGATTTTTATAACACTAATTTAATGATAAAAAATGGTGCGTGGAACGCTACGCGATAGAAGTGAAACTTCTTTGGCGACGTTGGAACATTGATTATTTACCCTAATATTCCAAACTGACCGTGTACATGTCTCAATCATCTAATTTGCATGAAAGGTACTCGTGGCTAAATGAGTCTTTCTGATACCATATCCAAAGTAGGAAGATTTTCTGGAAATTCTGGGTAAGCAAAACCACTATATTTTGATAAATTTGGTTTACTTTTCCTACTTAAACTTTGTCGGCAATTGTAGCATGCTTTAATGTCTTCTAAATTAATTCCCGGTAAAATATTTTGTAAAATATTTTTATGCTCAACAAAAAACAGGTGTTCTCAAATCATCTCCAAACCATAATCTATCCCAATTCGAACACTCGTGACCGAAAGAATTATCAACGAATCCCTTTTGAAAACCTTTGTGAGCATTTTTATGAGAATCATAGTCTTTGTAACGTAAGATAGAATTTATTATCGATTCACATGCATCATTTCCAACACATACTAGACTTGTTGAGGGTCCTGTAGTTGAGGGCACAGGGTGGTTTACGAAGTCCGTATTAATCTGTGCTGTCATTAGAAGAGACTCAATAGCACATTCCCATCCCTTAAACTCGGCATTAAGAGAGTATTTTGCAATGTTTATTTCCATTCTCGATATTCTCTCAGGTACTCAGATAGAGATTTGGCAGTAGCACTTGATGAATTTGCGCTATTTTTCTGTGCTTTTTTTTTTTTTTTTTTTTTTTTTTATTTGGAGACTTGAAGTTAGTTTGTTTTTTTTTTTCCTTTCACGAAACTATTTTTCTTTTTGTGCATTTGATTCAGGCATTCTGACTAGAAGTAATAATAATTCAATGCAAATGAAAATTACAAAAGCAAATTAGCCGCCGAATACATTTCCATGTAGCCAACAATCAAAGAAAATATTTCAAAAAGGCACGCTTTTGCTGTGAGAGCTACCTTGTCTACACCGTAATGCACATACAGCAACTCATACGAACGATGATATATGTTCCCGGGTCTGGGGGAAAAGGACCCCCAATCGGAAGATGGTATCTCCGCTCCCCCTTTTCCTCCCACTCGCTATCTCCTCACCATGGGGACGATTTGGGGGAATGGGGGGAGGAAAAGACTACTTCCGTTCGCTTTTTCACCTTAACGCAAAACTGAGCAACTTTCTCATTCACTCTCAAACCCAAAGAAGTTTCACTTCGAAAATTAGTTGAACGAAACTCATATTTTACTTCTATTGTACTCCTGTTGATATCCCAATTATTGTCTAATGCCCTTACATTATATAATTAGTTTAACTTTATATGGTTACTAATGATTGATAGTGGATTCAGTAACACACTTTCATCTCGAAAACATGTTCTTAGGTATATGTTCTAATGATGCGAAACAATAAAAAAATTTAAAATAAAGAGAAACTTTACAAAGAAAGACAATATTATAAATTATGTGTATAATACTATATCTATTAAATAAGTTACTATCAATAAATTAAGCCTTTCACTGGAAAGTCGTGTATGCGGTAGTCTAGCAGTCATTCTCACAAACTCATGACCGGTGTTATCGAGTCGTAGTTTCGAGTGCTGATGCCACTTAAGATTCATCGTATCGAGGAGCTGATGTTGGAAAATGGTGCGCCAGCTCAGGTGCCATCCTTGTCACTTGACCATAGTTCAAAATCACTAGGTTCGTCGCTAATAAACCTCGCGTTGCTTAAGAAAGCGACGTTAATAAACTCTCTCATTAACAGAAAAACCAGATTTATGAATCTACTACATCAGGGGTCTCAAACTCGCTGCCCGTCCGCCACACAATTATGTATAATAATGTATCAAAATTTTGTGAGGACTTAAACATTAAGTTTTTTCTTGTTATTTTATATATATTTATTATAATTCATTATTCGAAATAAACTGAAGTTTCTATAAATTTTGATTTTTTTATGTCCACCTAAAGTTAAGCCTTTGAGTTTGACACCCTTAAACTTAATTTTTCTTACAAAATTATTGTTCCTTCTAGAGTAAGCCCCTTCCTACATCAAATTCAAGTTGAGTTTCTCAAAACTTCTGCGAATATAATCTTTTCTGAATTCTTCGTTTTAATATATATTGTATTACTCTTATATTACTCTTATTTTATTGATTTTTTTTATAATTTTATACGATAGTTGATTTTGTTAAAACCTGTTGATTCTCATGGGTAAATTTAACTTCCCGCATCTTAAGTTTAATTAACTCTAAATATACAGTTGAACCTGTTTTTGTGCGGTAAATAAGGACCGCATAAACAAAATCGCAAAAAACAAATATTCAAAAATTTCATAAATTCTTACATATAACAAACTAATTCGCGAAAATATTACAAAAAACTTTTTTTATGCGGTGGATAAGGAGCGCATAAGAAAAGTCGCCTTTAAAAAAATATGTCAATTATTTACAAAATTTATGTAAGAGCACTTCCACAACAAAATAAATAGTTAAATATTACAAATAGAAACATTTTAAATACATATAGTTTCTCATTGTATATACCGATAAGTCTTTAAAATACACATATATAATTCATCACTACTCATCGTAATCCAAAGTCCTGTAATGAATAAGTTCAAAATCGCTTTCGTCACTTGAAGGTGCAATTTCAATTGATTTATTTTTTGGCAACATAAAGTAAGAGATAAGATTTGTGACGAAGGTTGGGTGGTCAGTTGCTTGTAAATGTCACGATAACCAACTATACATGATTGAAGCTCTTTTGGGAATTTTATACTCCTTTCTTAACTGGTATCTATTTTAAGAAAATGCTTTTCCAATTTGTTGGAAAGCTGGATCCCTGCATATTTTTATCCATTCTCAAGGAATCGGGCTTCTTGTCCGTCTTCATAGTTTATCAAATTATTGATAATGTGACTGTCATTGAAAGTTTCATTTTCAATCAAACGCGGGCTGCTGGAGCGTTAAGAGAAAGCACCTGAATGCGCGTTGTCGGGAGACTGTTTATAAAAAATGAACAGAGTGTCTTGAAGTGTCTACATTCCATTGGCGTAACGTACATCCCCACATCAAGCAGGAAAGCAGGATTCTAGGAGCCCAAGGCCTGACTTACGCTAAATACGTATTTACTCAATTTATAAAATATTAAAGGCAAAACCTGACTTTCAGGGGGTGGGGTCCCAACATTTTCCGTTACATCACTGGTAAATAGACAGAAAACATTACAGTGGAGCCAAAGCCATTGAGTCCTGTCACGGGTGGGGGGGGGGG
>BMAV01000970.1:51703-73574 GCA_019973955.1 Trichonephila inaurata madagascariensis
TGTTGCCAGCAGAAAAAACAAACAAGGGATAAAGAAAGGAGGGAAAAGAAAAATAAAGAAAAAAGATTGAAAAATAGAAAATGGAAAAGACTTATATCAAAATAATAAAAAAGGCGAATCGTTGCTTTTGAATGTCTTCGTATTTACGTTACATCCTCATTTACGTAATGGTGCATGTTGAAAATTACGGGGAATTTGTCATTTTTGATTGCAGAGCAGTTTGACATAGGATTCATCTCATTTCTTTAGCATGGAAGCAAACTAGATTTTTTCAGTATGAGTGAATGATTCCACATAACCGTTGGTCCCTTCGATGTATTCCCAATAGATTCAGAAACGGGTAGAAGCGATTATTATGCTTTCGAATTTTCTTCTTCTTTTTATTATTGTCATTATACGGTCGTTCTCAAGACAATCGCCTTTTTCCCTTTTCTTTTTCTTTGTAAAATACAAATCCGATAATGCATTCCAAACTCTTTTATCATAATTCAGTATGCGTTTTTTGCGAAGTGGAGCTTGAAAATGGCTCCCAACTACTTGTTTTGTTCACGGAAGATAAACTAAACAGTCAGATATTGCAATACCACGTTTATATCTTTGTCACGCGCGTGAACGCATTGGGGATAATACAGTTAGTAGCGTAATATTAAGTTGTTGAGCTTTTCCTTCTTTCTTTTTTTTTCAGCCCTCGAAGAGGAGATAAGCAATATAAACAAAATGAAATATCTTTACGATATGGACGAATATGAATGATTTTATGTCTCTTTTATGAATATTATAGTAAAATAATAAGTAACCCCAATAATTGAATATAAATATTTTGGTCGCAATATAAATAAAGAACAGTTACGTTAGTTCCTTTATCTATTGAGAAAGGATAATACATAAGAAAATGTAATAACATTATAACACAAAGTCAAGAATAAAAATCAGTTATCTCTTTAAAAAAAAATATTATTTAACTTCATTTGAGCAGGAAACTTCTTATTTATGTACTTATATTACCGGAAAAAAATAAAGCTAAATCTCTCTCTAGGCTTGAATAAATTTCATTTACAACATGCAAAAAATGTATGCAAAGATTTTTAGTACAATGTTTTTTTTTTATTACCTATAATCTAATCTACAGATATTATTTCTTTTTTGCATATAAGAGCGTCTTATCTGTAAAAGAAATTTGCATAGTAAAATTTTGAATGCCTTTAAGGATATTAGATATCTCTTTACAGCAAATTTATTGAAATACAGACCTAAATACTTTAATGTCGTTTAAAAAATGAATTAAATGATTTAGTTCATTACTAAATTTATGAAATTTTAATTATATAAAATATTAAATATACTATAAAATTTATTGAAGCAAATAAAAATAAAAAGTTTAATCATTCACCTGGGTACAACTTCACTAAAATATATACGTTTACTTTTAATCGTCCAATCTATATAAACATGACCTTAATAATCCTTCAAATAATTTCCTAACAGTTTTTTGGTATAAGTAGCAATTTGAATAATATAAAATTAGAGAAAAGCAACACGTAATGCAAATAGTAATCTGTGCTATAGGTGTTTCAACCCGTATCTTCTATAAGTAATAGGTTCAACATATTAGTTCCAGTCTATGGTAATTTTTTTTGTTCCCCCTCCCCCAATATTCCTTTACTTTATCTAATTATACATGAATTTAGCATCATTTCAAAACATACATACTACTATCCTATTATTTTCAGAGAGAGAATACATTTGACTATCTTATTACATTTATAACATATCCTGCATTTACGTTACACATTTACATTTACATCACGTGGAGTAGGTTACAAGTGTAACCTATTCCACGAGCCTGTTAAAGTAGGAATAAAAATTCCTCAAAAATATTACTTGTATATATTGTTGTTTATTCTTTCCTTTGAAATGTATCCTTTTTTCCAATTACTCTAATAGATTAATTTTTGTATTACTTTTGAAATATATAACGTGTAGATCAAAAGATAGCCTAATAATTAAAACAAAATCTTCCATTTGAACTAAAAAATTTTAAGAATAAAATGTTGCATATCGTCTTCAGAGGCTTAGATGTAGCTTGCCCGCTTCGTGAGTCCAAAGTTGCGGGTTCGATGCCGGCTGGAGTTGATAAATTTTCTGGATGCGAAAAACGTAGAAATGAATGCCATATGATTATGTGCATGTAAAAGATCCCTTGAGTATCGATTTGGCTCTGATACTCTCGTCAAAATTAAATCAGAGCAATATTTAGCATCCGATGAGAGCTTGACTAAAAAAATTAATTCAAGCATCCAAATTTGCTTAAGAAGCCGACACTAGATGGTGCCACCATGAAACCACTCTCCCGTTTGGGGACTTGCTGAATCTGCAAAGGCTAAGTCATTAAAGTGCACTTATATTGGAAAAAAATAAATTACATTAAAAATAATTTTTGAATAATTACAATAAATAAAAGAAATTAATCAAAAAGTAAAACCTTACAAACATTTAGAAAAAAGCAATTTAAGGATATAATTATTCATTTCTAAAATGAATTATTCTTATTAACACTTGGAGGGGTTAGATGAGAATACTTATACATTATGTTGCAAAAAATATGCATACATAAACTAAACCTCGTGCTTATATTTAATTAATTACCCTAAAATCTTTCACTGGTTTTAAAGCTTTTGAGCACACAGTTCAGAAATTTCTTAAAATAATACCGTTCTAATAACAAATATCTCATTATAGTAAAGCCTTTGGGGACATTGTGCGGATGAACAGCTCCTCAAAACATTCCGAGAAATAGCAGTCCTTATTTCTCGGAGTTCAGCAATTTCCATTTCCTTGAAACAGCAAATTGTTCCACGAAACAGTGACTGTGATAGACAAAATCGAATTTTGCCTTTGAACCTCTATGTGGAAAAGTAAAAAACTGTGCCCCTATGGAATTATAATGTAAGTCTTCTAAAAAGAATAGTCTTTTTAAATTTTCTTAGAAAGCGACCAAAAAAAACTAACTCAGGAATTGACACTAATACTTAGAATTAGTTTTGATTTGTAATATTTTATTTTAAAAAAATAATTAGCAACAATAAAATTCGGACTAATTTGTTATGAACTTCAATTTCAGAGAATTCTTTGGCTATATATAACAACATTAAATAAATTGGCTCCTTCTAATGATGATTTGGCCATATAAAATATATACTTACAGATGGAAGAAATATAATAAAAGTAGATGAAACAAACCTATGTAAATGAAAATGTCATAAGTAACTTAGAATTCAAGACATTTGGTACGTTTCTTACAGAATAAAAATATGCAAAAAAAATTTAATTTTAATTTATCTATATTTTTAATATTACAAAAAGATTATTATTTAAAAGTCTTAAAATAAAAAAAACTACATAAACCAACTTTTTTCCGTTTAAGTTAATCTAAATAAAAAATCTACTACTTCGCTAGATGCTTAAATAATACTGAGAAAGTATTTACAAACATAAAAACGAATGTTTTAGTAGTCTCTTGAACATAATAAAACCAAAGGATAAATGCAATAAAAGTTAAATGGAAGAGCGTAAATTGGTGAACATAGTACAGTAAAATTTTAATAATGTTGAAAAACTGCTACTAAAAAAGACAAGAAAACAGATTTAAAAGAATAAAATATTTTTATTTCGCTTGTTCTCTTAAAGATATTGCTAGTCGAGGGTCTCACTCAAGGGGGGAGAGGTCAACGGGTTCGCCCCCACCACCACTGATTTTTTTCTCGATTGATTATAATCCAATGTATAATTAATTTTACTAATTAATGCTAATTAATATTTCAATAAATTTTATTTTACTGTTGTAGTTCCCGACAATCGATAAAATCAAAAGTATATATTTCGCGGCTAATCGGGGTAGGTTTCCTGTGTATGCCACTGTGCCAGTTAATACAGCAAACTTATGCTTTGTAATCTTAGGCCCATTTCTAGACTTAAATTGTCCGCTTTTTCTTGTATATAACGACAATTTTTTACTTTTTATTCATATTTCCCAGTTTTTAATCTTTGTAAAAGAGGCCGCAATTACCGAATGGTCTTGGTTGCGAACTTATGGCCAGCGTTTTGGAGTCATGTGTGTAAGTACCACCTGTCATGTAGAATAGGTGATGCACATTAAGTCTGTCGAAATTTAAAGTCATCACTTTAGTATGGAGTTGAAGTTTAGAGAAAGGGGAGCCAACTCAAAAGTTGGCCTCGTCACTTGACCGTGGTTCATACTTATGAGTTCCGTCACCAATAATACTACTGTACCTTCAAAGAGCAACATTACTATAAAACGAAATCAATCAAATCGAACCATTTTACCACCCAATGTTTGTTGTCAGATATATTTGTCCATTACTGGAGTACTGCCTTGAAATGTTCTGTGACCATTACTACAGAATAATTAGACTGTTTAATTGTTTTTTTTTAGAATTTTTCGAAAATTCTCTAATTCAGTTGCAATTTTTATCTCGTTTTGTTTTAACAATTTTACACCTCTCTATTGATTTCCTCCGAGCTAGGGCAAGGACCAACGAAGAGTTCATTCGGTTCTGGTACCAAAAAATGGCAACTATCCCATAAAGAAGTTATAGTTCTTGGAAGCGGCAAGTAGCTCTATGAAGCAGTGATAATACCGGGAAGTGGTGACTGTGACGTGAAACGGGGTCTTTGAAGAGAAGAGTTGATCTGACGAAAATACGTGGCTATAAAATCTATGGTATCGTAGACCTTTTACATTATTTAAACTATGTAAAGTTTTATTATTAAAAAGAGTAAAAAGATATGTCATTAAAAAGGGATACAAAAATAAGATTTTTTTCGGAACCTACTGCTGCTGGATTAGGCTCTATTTATATAAAGCTATTATTTACCATATTATGTGCAGTAACACCCACCAGTGGTAGATATATGTTGGTTTCTTCTTATAAACTAATACTTGCATGCAATTTTTATTTAACATTTTTCTATATTTTTCTTTTTTAAATCTACTGAAAGAATACAATTTTATAAAGATTAAACATTTTAAAATTCGAACATCAAACCAATTATATCTGATCTCTCTTTGAACAATCTTCATGAATTTAATTTAATTAACTATAAATAACAAATTAAGCAAGAACAATTTCATAAAAAAAGAACTATTTATTGTGACAACAGAAGAAGAAACATTATTTTAAAAGCACATGTTACAGATGTAATTCCTCTAAAGCATCTCTTGATATACCCATCAGTAGAATTATTCCCTTAAAGTTTCATACTAATGTGTTGCTTAGTAGGTGGTAATGTTTCGTAAATATCCTAAAATGTGTGAAAAACAAACAGATTATCAAAATGTATTCCATTAAACAATACTCAGTTTATGAATGAAGTGCCTAAATTACAAACACTTTAATTTGTGCACTGAAACGCGGTAATACCCACGAGCGGAGTAGTTTCAATGCTTTTGAAAACTGATTGTGCTACGCGACTCTTTCAGCAAAAAAACCTCTTTTACTCCTTCTGTTAATACATTTTAATTTCTAGCAGGCACTCCAAAAGTTCATCAACCACTATCCTCTCAATTTATTCCCTGGCACGCTTCGTCCTTGAGTCAACCCTTTTTCGTGAGTTCGTTTCGAATTTTGAGATTCTGCTAATTGAATGAATCACTACGTTTACTCGAGCATCAAAAGTAATGTCTTCCACCGCCACAAAATTTAAGAATGAATATAGATATCCCACAATCGTAGAATACTAAGTAGCAAAATGTGACACTCTAAGAGAGTCTTACTTATCCATTTTCTCTAGACATATCTCTGTTGAAAAGAAATTGCTCCACGCGAAAGTAAAGAAATGGAAAAGGCAACAGAATCTTCACATAATGGCCCTACGTGATAAGAATGGGCCTTTCCCCCTTGCTTGTAATTGAAGTTTGTAATCCGATAATGACTGGTGCTGAGCAGAAGCTTTTAAGCAGTACCACACTTGAGATGAGGGTAGTATTAGTAGCATCTCCATCCCTATTGGTTATGGACATACAGCTTTGCATGGCTTGGCACGCTCCGCAAACAACCGTGGCATTCAGCAGAGTAATTATCTATGCAATCTCTTCCACGGAGCGTTAATGCTGTTTTAAAAGCAGTCTCGTGAAAGGACAAAGCTGAATTGAAGTAAAATTTACATACATTTTAACCTAAATAAACTCTAATCGAAATGTTCCTCCTATTGGTTTCACCTACTGTCGTATGTATTAGATACCAGCGAGGGAGATGACTAATTAAGAAATTAATCCTGAGAAAAGACTATCGCGGAATTTTACTTTCTCACTCGGAGCAAGTCTTCTTAAGAAGAGCGTGCTCCATTGATCTGAGTAATTTTCTCTATTTTTAGATACACAGATATATAGTTCTATTTAGGAAGATCATCTTTTAAATTGATAAGTTATGTTCATAAAGGAAATAAAAAGTTGTTTGGTAAATAAAAGTATTTTTACGTAATGTTTAATTTTAGGTAATAAACGATTTCAATTCATTATTAGCCGGCGAAATCTTCCAATTTAGGTATTTTTAAATTATAAATCAATAAATGATTCAAAAAACTAATAATTCACTTATTTATATTCAATTGCTAATATTTTCCTTATTCATATTCAATATCTATTATTTACCGTATTCCTATTCAATAGGTAATATTTCCCTTATCAATATTTCACTCAATAATATTCACTTGCGCTGTGTGTTTCGAGAGATTATAAGTTTATTTCTTTAAATATCTGATAATTTTGATCAATATTGAATTTTCATCTTTACATTTTGTTTTAAGATGATTATTTTGTCTAATGAACTGACTATTGCTGTTAATAATCTAATGAGAATATAATAAAATATTTTACGGAATAGAAGAGAAACAATTTAAATGCATTTTTATTTTTTAGGCTTTATTTTAAATTCCAGATTTCTCTTTCAATCTCCTAATAAGCAAACATTAGTTACCAAGAGGGCTTTCTTTTTCCTTTCTCTTTTTCAAATTACTTATTAACAAAGTTACTATACAAGACGCTTTATATGATGATATTATCATCTGTAATATCATTCTGTGAGGAAATACTATAGAAATTTTAACTTATTTGTATCATTTTACAATACGCCTTATATTAATAAAAGATTAAATGTAGCATTTTAAAACATGCTAAGTTAATGGCTTACAGTTTTATCGGGTGATAAAATTCGTTATTCATAATCAACAATCCTCCTAGTATTTGGAACAAATCATTTTTCCTTTAATAATGTAACCCAGTGTGTAGCTAGTCGATATCAAAGTATTTGATCCGAATCATAAACTTCGTTTTATGATGTACATAATCTTCCACGGTTAATTACTCTTCGAAAATTCAGCAACGTTATCAAACTTTCTTTAATAACGGGCAAACTATGTGAAAAAGTTTTCTTAGTTAAATAGATTGAGCAACATGAAAAATTTACTTCCCAACACATATATTATATGTTTTCATTCACACAGAACAGCATTGATGATAGATTTTTTCCGTAGTTTATTTCAAAGAAAAATTCTTTATTTTAATGCTTAAAGTAACAAAATTATTTTAAGATGCTTCATGGAATTCCAGTGCATCACGTACTGAATTTTTTTTCGAATAATATAATTTAATCCAAAAATAACAAGAGACTGTTTTTCTCTAAAGTTTTTTACAATAAAATAAATAGTAAAGAATAAACTACAATGGTAGTGAAATAGCATATTTCTTAGAGTATAAAATATCATATTTTTTATAGTATAAAATATCGTGTTTTATAGAGTATAAAATACCATATTTTTTAGAGGATATAATGGCATAGCTTTTAGAGTGTATAAAATGGCATAGTTTTTAGAGTACAATATAGCATAGATTTTAGAGTATAAAATAGCATAGTTTTTAGAGTATATAAACTAATATATTGGGCTTCTTTAACTACTGAAGTCTTCAGGAAGTGTAAGAGATAAAATAAAAGTTGACGATGAAAATATTGCAATTCAAAAATGTTTAGAAAATCAAACCTTGCCTGTGAGCTTACTATTTGAAATAGTATTTCAAAACTTATTGATGTGGACAATAAGTCTTTAATTAAACTGAATAGTTATGGTTATATTAAGCATTCAAGTTAGTTTTCTCTGAAATATAGACCACGATTCACTCTACACAAACTGTTTAGTATAAAAAAAATTATATTATATAAACTTTCTTAATAAATTATTTGATTATCTACTTTCTGATATACTTGAACTTAATATAAAATTATTAAAAAAGAATTTTTTATGAATCTTTATTTTTGAAGTTCCTGCTTTCTTGACAAGATATGAAATAAAAAAAATTATGAAGTAATATAGGTAAATATTATTTTCTTGCTTATTAAAAATATATAACTGTATTTTATATATTTAAATATAATCCTTTAATATAATTCATTAAAACAGCAAGTAAACTAACTTTTTTTCTCCATAAAAGTTTACGTGTATCTATCATTGCTATTGCAAAATACCATATAGTTTAAGGTAGACTCGTTCATAAAATGGTGAAAAGTTTAAAGCGTAGAAAATTCAACTAAAACAGATTTTTATTTATTTGAAAAAGGGCTATTAAAATTAAAATCAGTTAAATAACTAAATGTTACTCTCTCTCTCAATAACGATTAAAAACGTATCATATTTAGAATTTCGGTTTTGTACAGTAGAACATTTAACTAAAACAAAAACATTTTAGCTATATGTTTTAGAGAATTCATTCGTCTATTTATTTTATGTATTCATTTCAATCTTTGCTTTGAGGTTAGTAGTTATTAGAAGATTCAGCATGTATGTATATATATATCGTGCTACACAAGCATGTACTTTATCGGAAAATATTTTCTCATAACATCATTTATTCTGATTCTGAACAAGCCTTTAAAAAAATATTTACCTTCAAAAGTAAATAACCTTAATCTGATAAAAATAGGTTCAAACATTTTTAAAGTTATTTTATCATTTACAATATGTGTCTTTTTATTTCGTTAAAAGATAAAATTCTTTAATACTAACATGTACGACTTAATTATGAATGCGACACTGTTTCGTGTACTAGCAGTAAAGCTCTGATTTAAGTGAGGAACTTGTATGTTTAACGCCATTATCAGTTAAGAATTGGTTCTTCTCGGTTCACACAATTACTAATTTAGATAGAGCTATATTGTACTATAAAGTATGAAGGATAAAAGCTTATTAAAGAACATAATTCAGCTAAATTACATCAGTAAGAATCTAATGATAATTAAAAAAATTGTGGTAATGCACAGAACGTTGAAGGATGGAACGCATTTCTGTAGCAATAAAACCCAAATTGCTGACAAAAAAAAAGGCCTTGCTACGAAAAAAAATACAGCCTGGAGTCTGTTTGCCTAAGAAAGCAGATTAAATAAAAATTAATTAACGCGTAAGGCAACTGAAGTCTTTTTTTCACTCGTTGTGAGTGAGAAAAATTGCACTAATCTTTAATTAAATATAGTTTATGACGGCGTAAACAATGCCGGATAGGCTTTTCATGCTAGATTTGTATGGCTACGCTTGGGAAGAAAATTGCTTTTTTAGAACAATGCCCACAAAAATATAAAGGAAAAAATAGCCTCCTAAAAAATTAAAGACTTGAACTTCTCTCTTCAGTATACATCCCTAAAACTTACCCATCCACAGTAAGTACCATAGTTTGTTTTCGCTTTTTCTTCTAACAACTAACTTGAAAGGTTTTAATGGAAGATAATATTTTCAAATATCATTATTTTAAGTAAAAACAGAGTTTGTTTCATTCATTGCTTGTGAAGCTGTGATTCGTGCAACAGTATTTTATTTAGCAAGTCCTATAAGTGTCCTAGCAACCTTTAATTTTTTATAAAAAAAGTCATCATATAGTCGTTGTTTTTTTTAAATTTATATCGTTTTAAGCTTTTATCAATTACTCTAATTTCAAGAGTTTAACACTAAATTAATAACAGCCTATTAACTTCTTGCAATATTTTAAAGAAGTTTATGGAAAATTGTTTTAAAAACAGAAGAATTTTGGAGGCCTTCATTGGAGGTGTAACTATTACACGGCTGTCTTAAAAGTTGATTAAAATAAAAGATTTTCAAAACTATAGCTAAAAGTTCAACGCAGTTCCTTAGAAGCTTTTGAAATTTTCCAATGTCACTAGTATTATGTTCTAATTTTTTCAAATTGTCTCTTTTTCAACAATATAAATGTTAACGTGAATATTTCAACTACTCCAAAAATGAAAGTAACATATAATTAAAAATTCCTAAATATCCGAATATTTTCAATTACCGGGATATACTCGATCATAAAAAGTAGATAGAAAAAATTAAGACAAATGTTTTTTTCACACACACACACACATGCCCATAAATTAACGAAACCTTATATAATTATATTTATTGAGTATGTGTGAAAGTAAATTTTTTTAAATATATTTTAATTCAAAGTAATACATTCTTTGCTGCTATTCATTATAACGGACAATATTATTTCATGTTTAATACATAAAAAGCAAAATAATGTTGGAGTTTTTTTTAAATAATCATTTTAATTTTAATATATTTTTAATTTTTGTTATTTTTTTACGATTTATGTTTTGTGAACAAAATTTACACAAGTATTAAAATTAAATGGAGACTATATATAAATAAATGATATCTAGAATTATCAAGTTATTCATATGCCTGTAGATATTTATTTTAAAAACCAAGTTAATAGTTAATTTTAAGGGACATACTTTTTTTTTTTTTTTTTGGTTTCCTTATAATAAATGTTTTATTTAAAATTTGCGATTTTCGGGGTGGAATTCCTCACAGTATAATTAAAGTACAACTTATTTGCTTTGTTTTAAATCGTTATTAAACTATTTTTCACCATAAAGATTCTAGAAAATTTGAAAGCACTTAATAAAGTTAGCTAAACAAAATTAGCTTAAATTAGGTCAATAATTGAATGATTTATCAGTAAATAGTTAAAGACCAAATTCCATTTTTATTTTCTTTTGGTAAGTTGGAAAAACCTTTTAATCATAAAAATTGAATATTTTCAATCTTATTAACAACTTGTTTTATACAATAACTAAAGAATACAGCATTGCATTTTACGAAATAAATAATACTCCTTTTGAATAAATGGGAATGGTAATGTATTGGTAAATAGTATGTAAGTTACTTTTTTCTATACAGTAGTGACTCTCAAACTGTGGAGCATGCCCTCCTAGAGGAATATTAGAACCCTGTTGGGGGCGCGAGCATATAGAAAAGCCGAAAATAAAAGATTATTTAAGAAAATATTAATTTGCTGTAACAATTACTTAAAATGTCTATTGCTTAAAAGTAACACACAAAATTTAATACGCATATCTTGATAATTTGTAGGGTTTATAATTAAGGTCGTATTGTTGCTTTATCACCAAAATACATTATTATAGCATTCAATACAATGTTATTGAATGGAAGGGGGAGGGTGATGAAAATTAGGATCTAAAAATGGGTTGCAAACCTTGAAAGTTTGAGAAGCACTGCTACAAAGTAAAGTATTCAAAAAATGATTGGAAAGAAAAATTCGATAAGCGCGCAAAACTAAGTGCCCACTTTGTTAATCTAATGAATATTGGTAAATGAATAAAAGTTTGATGCAATAAATTTTAAAGGTTTTGGATTCTGTTAATCTGATTAGCTTTGTATTTCGTCTGAAGGAGAATTTTAAGTAGTATCTATCGCTAATACTCCAAATATTCGTTACAAAATACGCAGGTGTTGCATTAGACTGTTTTTTATGTAGTTTAATCGGTATCTGCAGTTTACACTAAGAAGAAAGACATGCAGATGATTCGGGAAGGGTTTTCTTTCAAGAAGTTATTTTAATTGAATTCATATCATTATTAGAAGAATCATTAATTGAAAGAATAAGGTTGCTTTTTTAGGTTTACCTTTAAAACCTGTAATTTTGCTACATAATTCTCTTGAATAACATCATCTAATCCTGTTATGGCATTGACACAGTATTTTACTTCAGTGCTTTAGACAATTTAATGTTGTTTTCCCTCTAGATTTTCTTATTAAATGCTTTTACTCCACACTTCTCTTTTGTAATATTTCTTCTTTTAAATAACTCTATAAGAAACGATGTAAGTGTTTTACGAACTTGCACACAATGAAAAAGAACTTCAAATGTATTTTAAAGCAAACGAAATACATTTTTTAAAAGCAAAGCAATAGAGGCGAAGTGAAATTAATTTTAAATATTTAAAAGCAACGCTTTCATTCCAACACGCCTTTAGAAACTTTTATTTTTGTTAAAAAAAATCAATCCCAGGAGAAATATCTATTGAATTTAATTAGTTTAATCTAAAAACTTACTATTTATTTCCTTTAAAAGAAAATGAAGATTAGTCAATAATAGTTATAGTTTTCTTAGAGTTACATGAAAAAGAAAATGAAAAAAAGAGAAAATGAAAAGAATATTAGTTAATTGTGATTAAAATATATTTTTTTCATTAGTTTATTGTTTTATACACAATTTATATATACATATTACTAAAATGTACTTTTGATGAGATAATTAAAACAGATAATTTCTTATTTAATTTGAGGAATAAATATTAATGTGTCTAAAATTTTATAATATAAATCTTTAAATAAACAATATGGATAACTACTTCGAGCTTTTATTTATTTATATATATATATATATATAATTTATATTTTTGTATGAAGGACTTGAAAAGAGATATTTATTGTTCATCTATAATGATGATGTTGTTATATGTTAAATTAAAAAACATATGATTTTTAATTAATTTCTATGCATTATCACTCACAACCACTTCTAACAAATTACTATGCTGTAAAAAAAGACGAAGTTATTGATTAAAATACTGTACGAAAACTTTTTGCAAAATTATGCTTTTTTCGTTTGATAATATGATTAAATTACTTCGATGGAGAAAAAAAAACTGGATATTATTAAGTCTCATTTTACTTAAATAAATTTCTCCAGAGATGTACAAGCAAATTGATAAAGCAAGATATAATTATATGTTAATTGAAGAATAAGCAATTTTGCGGAATGGGAAAATAACTAGAGTAAATGAAATCTTTATTGCTTTAAGTTTTGAGCGATGCGTGTTTATGGTTAAAAGATTAAATATTAGTTTTATGTAAAGAAGAAAAAGAAAATGAAAAATATATTAGAAAATAGGAACTAGAGAGAAAACTTAATTTGTAGGAGAGAAATACCATTTAATGTACTTATGTCAAACGAAATCCTAATTATTTTTAAGAAAAAGAACTGAAAATAATTATCTTAATGTACATCAATCACCTTCCCCACTCAAATATTGCTTCAAATATGAATTAGAAATTAGGTAAAATATTGCTTGGTGCATATTATGTGTTAAAATTGTTTGAAATATTGCTTTGAACCTAGTTTGGATTTAAAATTATTCAGAATACTTCTTAGTTTCTAGTATGGATTGAGAATTGCTTTCATTCATATTAATCAACACCACCAAAGCACAGTGGTATGCACAGACTACTTTCGTGAGAGGGATTATATTTTTAAAAAAAACATAGATGAAAGCACTGAGACGTAATTTTTATCGTAAATTTTTATAATGTTTTAGTCTATGGGAGTCCCAAACCCTACCTTTGTGTACTTCACTGCCAAAACATAAAGCATTATTGTTTAAAATACTCGTATTATGGCATCTAATTTAAAATAAAAATGGCTCATAATATTGCTTAGGGGCTATTATAAATTGAATTTTATTTTATTGTAGTTGACTGACTACATTCGGGATCATGATTTTAAAAAAACGTATAAATGGATTTTTTTTTTTTTAAAAAAAATTGCATGTTTAATGAATTAGTTGAATTAGAATATACATATAAAATTGTTTTAAGTGTATTAATCCAAGAAAAAATTATTGAATACAATTTTGGGGAAAAAACTCAATCCGTATCCTTATTAACAAATCCTCTTGAGGAACCTTTGGTCCTTAAAAACTATTTTATTAAAACACACCCTCTGAAGAAGAGAACGTGAATATGTAAATTAGGTCTACTATATATAATCTAAGCTTTCAAGCTAGAGAGAGAGATACGGGATAGTTTGCTTGCGGAACAGTGATTAATCAAATTTATAGAGTAACTCAGATATTTGCTATTTGATAATTGTAATAATTAAGGTAACAATTTGTCATTAGATATTGAATAGAGATTAGATAGCTAAGAATGTAGTGTATTCGAACCTGAAGTGTACTGGTATTTAAAGTCTTCTCATACTTCGTGTACTTTGTTAATTGACTCCATATAGCTTTAATTGGGTGTGCATCTCTTAGTTTTGATTGATTGAACTTGTGTTGTTGATTGTGTTGCAAATAAATTAACTGGTTTTGAACATGACTAGTCTACCTTCCAGTGGAGTAACGGAGAATATTAGGGCGCCCATGTAAACTCAAGTTTTAGGCCCTAAGCCCAAATACTTACTTAACGTCAGTCAAACTGTGGGCCCCTTAGAGTCCCTGGGCCCCTTCGCAATGCGGGGGTGTACGTTAAGCCACTGCTTCCTTCCCTTTCTCCCACATCTCTAGGCGTGGATCCGCGATCCTTACAAACTAAGAAAAAGAATGACATATTTTCAAAACATTTTTCTTTTATGAAAAATGATTCTACAATAAAAATATTATGCCTATTTATGACAAAGACTTCTGTACAAAGGTTGAACTAAAATTTTTGAAATATATAATTTAAAAGTGGATTTTGTCACATCTTAATATATCAGAGTCAAAAGATTTTACAAAAAATATGCTCTATTATTTTGATTGATCTTAACTCTGAAAATATCCAAATTTATCAAAAATTTTAGTTCAGCTCTTGTATCAAAGCCCTAGATATATATAAGCACAATTTTATTAGTATAAGAGCATTTTTCATAAAGGAGAATGTTTCGAAAACATGTCATTCTTTATTCATTTTTTGCCAAAAAAAAAAAATGTATTTAAATAATTTTTTTATTGTAATAATATTTTTAAAACAATTTTACATGTATATTCTGATTCAACTGGAACTAAGTATCAAAAATGTATTCTTTTATGAGCTTTTTCAAAGTCACGTTTCCGAAAGTAGTCAGTCAGTATAAATGTTATTACTGGTTTGAATTAAAAACTATTCAAAACACGGTTTAGTATCTCGAACAGTGATTCTCAACCACTGTGCCGCAACACTTTTGTGTGCCGCCAAATTCTTGAAGTGTTTCTTGAAGAATTTTTTAAAACTATTTATTATACTTTGAGAAAAAAAATAAAATGCGGAATCGATTCCTTTGGCCATTTTATAGAAATAAATTAAAGGTATTCGTGGTATATTTAAGTTATCCTTTCGTTGATAGATTGATATAAAAAAATTGATTGGTTTCGTAATCCATTTGTGGTAACGGATACATCTGTAAATGAATTAACTTTGAATGAAGAGAAAAAATTTATTTCACCCAGTATTAATCGAGATTTAATATCAAAACATTCGGAGCAGTCAATTAATTTATTTTGAATTAAAATTAGTGGCGATTATCTCATTATAGCCACACAAAAAAAGCTTTTTAAAATATTGTTACAATTCTCCACATCTTATTTGAGAGAATACGAATTTCTAACTTTAACAAATATAAAATGAAAAAAAAAGATGTAGACTTTTAAATGTAGATGACAGAATGAGTGTGGCATCATAATTTTTACGTCCAAAGGTAAGCGAAATTATCGAAAACCATCGAGCTCAAATTTCGCATTAAATGTTTTCTTATAATTAATTACTCACAATAAACATTTTGTTCTACATATCATTTTATTTAACATTGAAAATTGTTATCATTAATTTTTCATAACATATATATAGTGTATTATAGATAAGTAAAATTCTTTTAAACTTACTTTATTGTTAGTGTGCCGTCAAAGTTGGAAATTGTTAAAAGTGTACCGCAATAAAAATAAAGTTCAGAATTCCTGATCTAGAACAAAAGATTAAACCCGTATTAATTTATTTTAAAGCACATCAGATGTAATATTTCAGGAGCAAGGAAAAGTTCCATTCCTCAGAATATTGTTTGAGATATTTGTAGATATAATAACGCGATTTAACCGTAATTCCGTGCGAATGGGAAATCGCATAGCGTTTGGTGCCTTGAAATGAATCACATCTTTCTTTTGCCTTCGAAAGGAGTTAGAAATCGGCCGTTTCGAGCAGGCAGATGAGCGAAGACTTTCAAAGTAAAGCATTTAAGCGGGCGGCTGTAATATTTCAGCCTACTTGGCTTGAGTATTCGGAGTTGCTGCTACCCATCCGTCAGTGTAATGTGTTTACGATTTGGGGTTTTCGTGTCCATTATCGTTACGAGCAGCCTCAGGTGGTACAGCTGGGTTTTGCCGTGAGACCTCTCTCTGTCAGCTCCGAATAGAGGTATTTGATCAGTTTTGGGAGAAAGAAATACTACAATGAGATGAAAGGAATCGCCAAGGTTTTTTCGTCAAAACGGTGTCAATAAGAGAAAAGAGGTACTGAAAGAAGAAATGGACGGTCCCTTTTGTTCTAGGTCATCAGGACCAAAAGAAAATGCTGATGTTCCCAGCTAGAGCTGATGTCTTCCAATCGAACCGGTTTGTTCCGAGGAGAGGAAATCGCATCTGGTGATCTATCTTTTTTAGGTTTAGGTTTCTTCTTCTTCGATTTTCGAACACATTTTGCAGGTTTCTTTTGATTGGTGGTTCTATATTTAAAAGAAAAAAGAGCGAGAAAATATGGAAGGGAAATAGGAAACTTACAAATCACCCTGAACAAAAAGTGATTTTTTTCCCTTTTGTTCAATACTTTAAAAAAAAACAGGTCTTCCCTGAATGAAAGAAAATGCAAGTTTTTTAAAAAAAAAAATATTCATGCAATTTTTAGAACTTCGTAGATTACTTATGGCAAGCGGCTGTAAAAAGTGAAGCTTCAATTGAAGTCAGTCGTAAAAATATTTGGTATTCTAGTATAAAGAGACAGTTTTTACTTTTAGGTTTGATTTATGTTAAAAAGGAAAGATGAAGCAGTCAACCTATTTTCTTTGCAAAAAAAAAGTATTCATAAGAACTGTTTCGTGCATACATTGTTGTTTTGGAAACCAGTTATTTTAATAATTTATTATTTAGAGGAATAGTTTCATAAAAAAAAATCAAATTAGAATATTTTGTTTTGTTTTAAATCGTTCACAAATTAATTTAAATAATATTTAAGCTCTACAAACGTATTATTTTACCGCTAAAGTACAGAAATCAGTTAATCAGCAGATAAGCTAGGTAATCTGCACATTAACTTGGGTAATCCGTTAAAGTGCGCAAAATTGTTTCATTTCACGAATTACCTACATAATCTGCGCATTACTCATTAGACACTCGTTCAAGGAAAAATAAGATCTTTGGTGGAACAATGACAACGTTTCTGTACGTTTGAATTAAATGTTTTTTTATTTATTTTTGGATATAAAGAATCAAGCTAATATAATCGAGTATTCAACACATTATTTGACAGAATTAATCATCAGTCAATTGAAAAACTATAATACAAGGAATCAAATAATTTAACATATTATTAAAATCAAGGAAATAAGTTTGTTATAAATTAATTCAAGGAATCTTTCGTCGAATACATATATTGTCTTTGTCATTCTGTTTTAAAAGTTTAGGATAAATTCTTCTAAGATGAGTCAAAGTTCAATCAAAATTCTTAGCAGAAAGCAAATGAGAGAACCAAACTTTGGAATTTTAACGATATCGAAACCACTATTGTGAAGATTGCACAGTTAAAAGGCGGGTAAACCTTAATTCCACTCTTTGACAGAGCAAATCAGCTAATCTTCCCATTAAAGGCTTTCGAGCTTTAACGGTAACATAGATAAAAAGACTCCATAAATAGAAATGAGAAAAAAAATAAATTTAATATTCAATGGTTCCAGAAATTTTAATGAAAATATTGTATGTAGTACAATAAGAAAAACATTTTCCCCCCTCAAATTAAGAACATTGAGTAAATAAGGAACCCAAAGTTTTATATTGGTATGTATTAAGTATTTCTTCCTCTGTAAATGGTTTTGAAGATAGTTTTTAGTAAAACCAATGAATCATCAAAACTCATTATTTATTTGTATCAAATTCTAACCAAACATATCTTAATTTTGAAATGCATGAAATATTACATTTTAGGTTTCAACAGAGTTATGAGAATCTCCTGTTAAATCAGAGAACGCTGAAATAATTACAGATACTTTATAAATGTTCTACTTTGCCTTTAAAATATAAACTTTCGTTCCCGTCATCAAGATGCTAACGATGGTTATTTGAGAAATTTGTGGGTTGTTAAATGATATTTGCTCCAGAGATTTGGTAAACGAAGGTAATTAGGAGTTTATATCTCATATATACTCCTATCTTACAGTTACATTTACAAAGCATCGCATGGTGCCTAACGTTAAAGTAGAATTTCGCTCTTGGTTGAAAATAAAGTTATATTTGTTAAGCCTTTGACAGTAATTACTAAAATTATTGACTAAACCTCCATCTTTCAAGTAAAATATTTTACAAATTAAGTTTAATGCATTTCCTTTTATCAATACAGCTATTTATAATGGTTAAATAATTTTTATTTTCAAAAGTCATAAGTTGTTCATAATAGTTATAAATTCTTTGATTTTTCCTATGTGGTTGTTTTAAAATTACTAATATTAATTAATTCAGCTAAGTTATTAAGAAAGTATGGATTAATAATCTGATTAATAATAAGTTTTCAACTTTCTAATATTTAGGCAATTTTTATTTAAAAATATCAAGGAGATATGTTTATTTAAAACAGTGATGTTTTCATCTACACAAAAATACTAACTTGGACCCTTCTGCACATAACATACCTACTTTATTTTATTACAGAAAAAGTCATTACTGTTATATTTTAATAATTCTGTAGGATTATTAAAATATCTGTGTATTGTTCTACCAAAAGTCGTAACGGGAAAAAGAATAACTTGCCTTTTTCTTCGTATATAAATTAATCATGACGTTTTAAGTTTATATGATCACCACTATTTTATGAACGCGCGTTCTCAAGTGTGTTTGTATGAATATATGCCAGCTTCTTTATTTAAACAGAATTTTAAAATCTAGCGTGCATGTCTAGGAAGCAAAAATATACAAAAGAATGTTATTTTAGTGGTAGTTAAACGTTCTAATTTTAAATTAAATTAAAGTAATTTTCAAGTTAAATTGCTTGTGTAGAACTAAAACCTAAAAGTGTATTAAATTTTGCTAAAAATTTTGTCAGATACACTGAAAAACGAAGAACATATTAGAGCATTTTCTTTTTACAAGAAACATTCTATATACAACCAGGAATCGGAATAAAGAATAATAATAAACAAATATTTCGATCGAAACTTTCTCCGAAACGGGGAGGCTAGGATATGAAAAAATGCATCATGTTTTTCTCTTTATTTTATTTACTAATAGAGAAATCTCATTATATATATAATATATAATGATCTCATTATATAATATATTCTTGATAAATAAGTATTTTTATTTACAAAAATAATCATTTTTAACATCTAATATCAAAAATGGGCTTGAACTTTAGAGGTTCTTCAATGGCTGAAGAATTACGATAAATTATCAAAAAGAATAATCTGGGATAAATATATATCACATATCGATTCATAAGAAAGGAATTATATATAATATATATTTAGCTATTGTGATTATATATGTAATATGTATTCAGTTATAGATTACATTAAATAACAATACAGAATTAGTAAAAAAAGAAAATTGAAGTCACAGGTTTATTAATAAGAAAATGAGATATATAATTAATGTAAAATATTATAATTAAGCTAAGTAAAGATTAAAAAAAATGACTCAAAATGTAATTTTGATAATAATACCAAGTAGATTTTTAAAATAAGAAAATGCAACGTATGCGAAAAATTCTGCTTCCAATTTCAAAAGCAGAAACTAAATCCTTTATTTTCCCCGCTTTTTCTCAGAATATGTTAGAAGAGGGCGCTGCTTCCCTTACAGGACTTCACCTCAAGTAGAGCTTTGTATGGAGTAAGCTCTAGTCTAACTCATCTGCAGTATTGAAGAACCAAATATTGCATACTTAGGCGTAGAGGAAAAAACTTTATATGTTCAAGATGCATCCTTTATGTCTGTATGCTTGCAATAAAACCAATGCTATGTTTTTGTCCCGGGAAAGAAAGCAAAAACTATACTGGACCAGAAACGTAATCTGCATGATGCAAAGAAATCGAATAAATAAACCAAAAATATTTCGTTTGTGAAAACCCAGCACAAAGAAACTTCTCATTTCTTTTCTCGAATCTTCGTCATAAATAATATGGTTGGAATCTCTATTTCTAGTAAATTAAATGCAGAATAGATTATTTCTTCTCGTATACGTATAATTTTTACTAAAAGAAAACTTTATGTTATCTGCGTTGAACGCTAAAAATGCCGTATTGCTTCGAAAGTTTTGAGGAGATTACTTTTTATTTTTCAGTGTGATTCAGTTGACAAAAATTGAACAAAAAATCAAACCTAGTTTTTTAGCCTAAATTAACTTTTATATGTTTTTCTATAATCTTTCAAAATTTGAAAGCTCTAAGTTTACAAAACTAAGAGTGTTATGATAAATTTTCATTCGTTTTTATATTTACACCCCATTGTGACAAATCAAAACTTTAAACCGTCTTATCTCAGAAAGATAAAATAATTAGTTTGTCTTCATTTAAAATTCTAAGGCTTTTTTTTTATTGTGTCATATGTTTTTATATTTTTTCTAACTATTGCTAATAATATATGTAACAAAAGTTGGTATGCATTTTTGAATCAAAGCAATACTTATTTTTTAAAAAAATAATTGAATTTAGAATTTATAAATATTTTAAAGAATTTTCAATAAGCTTTTATAAAAAGAAGTATTGTGTGAATATCAATCGCAAAGCTCACGCCAACTTTTGTCATAAATAGTTGGACATACTTGTAAATCAAATTTCATGTGTTTGCGTCAATTTTTGTAGGAGAGAGTAGCCTTTTAAAATCAGTTCATGAATTTTAAGTTTTTTTTTTTTCCTTAAAAAATTAAGTGGTTAGCTTTTTATGAAATTTTGGGCACAAAAAAAAATCTGTCTTATATAACACATACACATAGGGAGCAACCAAAAAAAATTTGAAAATTATTAAATTAAAAAAGTTTGCGTAAATCGTACCATGTCCCCTTAACCAGTTTCCCTCTTATAAATTATTATTATTACTCTATTTACATGCATATAACTAAGAGTTATACTTTCATTGAAATGGCCATGTGTAACTTTTCATAGGCTTAAAACTAATTTAAGAAAGAAAAAAAGTAAAATATAAAAAAAATCGATTTTTTTTTTTTTTTTTTTTTTTTTTTTTTTTTTTTTTTTTGTACAGAAAAATATATATGTGTTTATTCAGTTTAATCACGTTGAATGTAATTTGTAAATTTGACAGTAAGCAAATTTCAAATTAACATACGAAATGGAGAACTATCATACTGTAAGAGACGTGAGAGTTAAGAATCTCACAGCTCTCTAGCTTTTAAGGTGATTAATGATGTTTATGCGTGTGAGCGCTTGCGTGATTTTAATTTTTAATTATGGTTACGCTTATAGATCGTGATACATATTTGAACAGTTAAAAGAATACCACGAAATATGCACTAATGTTGTTAGATTTCACGTTACTGTATCTTAACTATTTTTGTT
>BMAV01000970.1:78574-126667 GCA_019973955.1 Trichonephila inaurata madagascariensis
GATCGCACTTAATAAAAATTGATTTCTTACTTGCAAAACAAATTTGCTAGTTATTTATGTACATAGTACAGGGTAATGGCACTTGAACTTAATGAATGAGGATATGTCTAATTGACTATACTAACGGAAGAAAAATTAAGGCACGTCAAAAATTTTCCAAAGCTTTTAACTAATGATGAAGGTTAAAAATTTAATTTAAACTTTTTTTTTAAATATTTTTATCTTATTTTTCAGTTAAGTAACTTGTAAAGTAAGTTTGAATGTTATATTACTTTGATAATCAAACACTTAAGTATCAATATTATCAAATATCTCAATCTATATTATCCCTTGCCAGCTATTGAAGTAAATTTCGTTTTTCAGAGCATCAATGATTTTTTCTTAAGTTATTTTAGCTTAATGGTTCTGGATGAAATAGTATAAATTGTCTATTTTTAATGATATTTATTCCTTGATAGTTATTACGAAACTTTTTTTTAAATATTGGATCAGCTTTCTTCTATTCATAGTTTGATACTAAATTCTCTTCCGAAAGACGTCTACGTTCTGTAGAATTTCTACAAAAGAACAATATAGTGTGGCCTTCTCATTTCTCTGAGTTTGTTTGTTCAGAGTAAAATCATCTTTTATATCGTTTTTTGCATTCATTAATAGCATTTTCCCCGTATTATTTAGATTGTAATTTTTGTGTGTTTGCTTATATATTTACTGTATGCATATATATATATATATATATATTTGTTTGTATAAGTGTATGTGTGTATTTGTATGTATATGTGTATAGTGTATGTATGCTTTATTTATTTGTATTTTAAAAATCTTATTATGATCATGTTTCCTAATCTTCCTTATTGTATAATTTTAATTACTGAATGTCTCCGCTTGCATGTGAGCAATTTTGCATTTTGTTCTATATTTATTGTGTTTGAATCTATTATTGTTTCTTTTCTCTTTTGATTCCCATTTGAGAATGTATCCTTCTACTTGAAACTTCCTACCACTATTGATTGAGTAATGACTTAGGTTTGTAAGCATTGTGTTACTTGTCGGTACTCATTGAGCCTTTACCTGGATTCTCAAAAAAAAAAATAGTTTGATACTTATTACCTGAATTCCTTAATTGGAATTATTTAAAAATTAAACTACCGTAAAATATGTATAGCCATTTAAAATTTAATCACAACACATTTAATGATCGTGGTATATGAGTGTGGCCCTGGTTACAAACTTAGAGGTTACCGATTTCAAAATAGTCAACAATTCGGGTCTATATGGAGATTTCAAATTAGAGTCATTAATGAGAGCCTATATTCCACTGAAGACCCGTGGAGAGAAGTAATGGGTTTTACTGAGTATTAAATTGAACCAACTTCAATATTTTTGTATGATATGGAAGTTGAGATAGTTTGTCAAATGTCGAAATCATCAGCAAACTTTATTAAAAACTAAAAGTTCAATAGCCATCATATATAAAACTTTTATTATGAAAAGAAATAACAAAATTAATTCGTCTTTTGTTTCCCTGCTAAACATTTAGTAATATATTATCGGTACTTGAAAGATAATATTAAAGCGTTTTAGAAACTGACAAGTTTTATAAAAATGTACTCTACCTTTTTATAATAAAAAGGAGAGAATTTCCTCCAGATGTTAAATTTCTTTGCAAGAAATCGCACAATAATACAGTTTAAATACTAGAACTTTCATTTACAATGCAAGGTACATAAAAACATAAACAATTAATATCTGACATTGAGGCACCTCGAAATTCAAACTTACTGTAGCAAACTTAATACACAAGTAACAACTTTCGCACTTAAAGAAAATAAATTTTCTTAAGCAAAATAAAAGCTTGCTGTCTTAAACTTTCTAATAGACTTTTTGGCTTTTAAAGTTGCTCTTATAAAGTTGTGGAATTTTTATTTATGTGTTGCGCTTTTGTTTCAAAGACCTAACAAAAGAGATTAAAAAGTACCAAATTAATAGCTGCTTGTGTTAAAATGCTTGAATTTAAGAAAATTTTATATTAAACTAGAAACACATTTTCTGTAAAAAACTTTTCATTGCCGGTAAGTTAAATAATTTAAGATAACAGTGATGGATAAGACTGCAAAGCGCTCGTAAATTTTGAAGATTTTAAATTAAATTCTGCACCCACCCACAAAATAAACTACATGTGGCTTAATAAACCAGGGCAATGGGATAATTGATCATAATTCTTGCTTTTGAAATGCATCATTGTGGATAATTATCAAGACAATTCGATGATCTACCATTAAAATTATTGATAGCTTAATATTTGAGCACTATTGCGTGCTTAAAATATAACAGTCGTTTTTACCAACACTAGATTGCCCAACGAAGTCATTTTGACTGCTTTTTAATCTCAATTAGAAAAACAATTACATATATAATGCACAATTTCTTAGAATTTTTTAGAATATATATTTTTTTCCAAGTGAAGTAATTTTTTTTATTGTTAATATTTACTAATAACTTGTTATATGACTGTAAATAATATAAAAAATATCAAAAGTTAATTTTAAACAAATTGCTTTACACATTAATAATTCTTTCAAAATGCAGTCGTTTTGACTGTTTTTGGTCAATATAGTTATATACTAAGTTTCAGTCTTTCTAGTGTTAATGATTAAGTGAAATTAATGAAAGTCAACAAGAAATGTTTATGATCAATATATACAAATTTAGCCGCGCCAGAATACAAAAACTAGATTAAAATAAAATTTCTCATTTTTTTTTTTTTTTTTAAAATTATTAAAAATCAGTTTTTTTTAGAATTACAAAAGACATCATTTATATTTTCGTATTATTATATATTATTCAATTTATTTTTTGAAATCAATTATATGTTCATAGAACACTTCTGTATCTGTTAACTGAACATTGTTATTCTATGTAAAAAAATTTGTGCCACAAATTGATCAAAATTTCAATAATGTACATAGTTTCGTTGAAAAAATAGTTTTCTTTATATTATTTGATAGAATACATAACTTTTATTTATTACAATTTTAAAAATAAATTTTTATCGATTTTATTTACTTTTGAAAATAAACAAATTTGTGATATAACTCAGAATTATATAAATTCATCCTTCAACATTTTGCTCTAACGAACTGCTGATTGAGAATCAAAGAGTTTATACATAATTCATGCAATTAATTCCCCATCGTTTCTTATTTTAAAGAAAAGTGAAGTGAAGTAAAATCTCACGAATAAAAAAACCTCTGTAGTTTTTTTCTCATTTGCTTTAATGCATAGTTTTTTTTTTTTAAAGGATGTAAAAGAACTTAAAATGTACAAAAACTAAAAAAATTATATTACTTAGAATAAGTTATTAACAAGATGTAAGATTTAAGATGCATCATCTTAAGATTAATATCTTGTCAAAATATATATGTCCGAATAATTTAAATTTAAATTCATGTTCATTATTAGCGTGAATCCCATAACAAAGTGCAAACAAGTTCTTTAATTTACAAAACTGATCATTATAGATTTCGAGCTAAAAAGTTTTCAGCTTCAAAGTTTCTTTCAAAGTTTCTAAAAAGTCATTAAACTTTGAAGCAGTCATAAATTAGCATTTTTTTATAGTTATGGTATAATTTTCTATGGAAAAAATACCTTAAATATTAAATATTTTAGTTACTTAGATTTTTTTTATGTAAAAACAATTAAGAACTATTCAATTTCTTTCTGAATACATCTCATTTTTTATTCATTTCTTGAAATATATAATGATATTCCATAACTAAGACAAAAAGTTATGCTTTTATTAAAATATTTACTAGTTTTTAACTAAGCATTAATTCTAAAGTTTCGTTGAAAAAGTAAATTTTTTTGCAAATTTTCAAACTTCTTCATGAGTTAAAAGTAAATACATTATGGCTTTTATTTTTTTTCAATAAAAGTTTTATTTAATAGGTAAGTAATAATAACTTACCAGAGAATATCTTTCATCAATAAAAAAACTCAAACATATTTTGTTTGAAACTAAAATTAGCATCAAATTGCGTTTCAAACATTGTATGTTAAAACCTTATGTTTTATGAACGACTTATTACTTAACATTGGTGCATTAAAATGTCAAAGAATAAATACTATTTAAGATTTAATTGATTTCAGAAAATATTCCTCTAGAGCAGTGAAGATATTTTACTTTTTTTATAATGAAAGGTAAAATTATCAATACTTAAACCATTATTTACAACTGGAAAAATATAGTAGTAATTTTTAATGGTAGTTACATCGAGTGTCTGTCAGACAAATTCATTTTATGTATATCACAAAGCCCACAAGCAGAGAAAAAGAAAATTTTCTTCAAGATATCCATAGATTTTTAAGCTTTGTATGGTCAGATGCTTTCAGCATCTGCAGAAAAGAAGAAAGATGTGCCTTAACATTTTTGCAGGAAAATAAGTAGCTTCCGAAAGAAATTTGTTATGCTTGGCATTCAGCCGTAAAGTTTCAGGAGAAGCTTATAACAGAGTTTAAGTTTTTTTGTTAACCATATAACAAAACTTATTGTTGTCGGTGACTGCAACAATATCAAACGATATCATGTAAAAATTCATTTATTTTATTTAAAGAGTCAGCTGTTTGAAGCCATGGAAAAAAATTGTAAATTTTATAAATGTTGCGAGAAAATGTTTCATAGAAAATTTTTTCGTAAAAAAGATTTTAACCTTTTGGAATATATTCAGATTTCTTATAACGTATTAAAATACATCTGCTTTGAATATAATTTTTTATTAATGCCTGTCATTTTTACCATTTATTTCTTTTCATAACAAAACAACATTTTAATTGTTAAAAATAAAAAATTGAGGGATATATAGAATTTCAAAATTTTAAAATTATTTTACACATATAAGTAATGTCTTAAAGAAACAATTTATTGTTACAATTAATATAGAACAAATAAAACAGGTATGTGATGTAAGCCAATTTTATTATAAAAGTTATTAGAAGCTAAATGAGAATGTTTTAAATCTAACTATGTTCTTTTTCAATTTGCCCACTCTGATTTTTATACATATATGAAATACCCTGTGCCGAGTAAATTTTTTCGTGCTTATTAAATATTATGTTCTTGTTGTAGTCGCCGCACTCTTGAGGAGACTTGGTACTTTTTACTTTTATTTATTTGACGTAGTAGGATATTTCAAACAGTACACAGACATATGAAGTTTAACCATATGTGGAATAATTAAGTGAATGGGACGCATACACACAAATAAAGCACAAAAAGCAGCGATGATCACATAGCTAATACGAAGAGACAAAGAGGGTTGAATACAAAAGACTTTCTCTTTTATACCGGCAGTGAAGATCACGTGACTCCTTTGTAACAAAAAAATATGATTGGTTAGAACGGGTGGGGGGGAACGAGATTTTCTGATGCAATGTTAATATTCGATTACGATAAGATTAGAGCGTTAGTTTTGAACAAAAGAATTAAAAGTTATTTAAAGATTATTAACAAGAGGGAATTAAAAGGATACTACAGGGAATTATTACATATATATATATATATATTGACCTTTTAAACATATGTTTTGTAGGTCAAACCTGCTTTATGCTCTTTTCAAGCAGATATTTATTTAAATTTATATGCTGCCATTATAAGAAAGCAAAATAACATCGCTTTGCTATTAACAAGATCTAAAATTCACTAAATAATTACAAACGAACGAACAGTTTATGATTCTGCGGAATACTAAGTATATCTAAAAAAATATCCATAAAATGTAATAATGCTAATGATCCAGTCCAAAATAAGCGATTTTAGAAACAGGAGTTTTCAATCTAACTCTACGAATTAAAGCTCAACATCAAATATTCGGTTTCATTAGAATGAGGAATTTGAGTGGAAAAAATGAAGTCATATTACTCCAAAATAGCAAATTTGAATATCGAAATAGGATATGATATATCGATATTGTCAGTGACGTCCACGGTCTTTTTTCATTTTCAAGTAGAGTCGGAAATCGGATCGACTGTAATGAATGCAAATGACAAATCCAATAAAGAGAAATGCAGTGTTTATTTTCGTCACCTACGAGTATCTCAATATTTTTTTCCTTTCTTCTGCTTTAAACTAATCATGCGATATAAAATACCAAAATACATTCAGATTTAATGCTTTTATGACGCTGAAAATGTTTATTGCGAATTTAACATAGCGTAAAGGAGCATTACTTAAAAAAATATCAAGATACAAGAAATAAAACGTATTTTTATTCCATTTACAATAAATTAGGTACTTTCAATTTCATAAATTAAATAGAATAAGTATCTTTTCACACACAAGCAAGCAATAGCAAGAAATCTGACTTAAAAATATATATAATATCGTAATAGTGAAATGTTATTAATTAAATACAGGGTAGGTAATTTATAATTCTCTCCAAAGTTTTGAAGTGTAATAGAGTAAAAAAAAACTAAGACAAATACAGAGCAAAATAGAACATTTGAAAGAATGCATACAAAATTCAAGTTTATTTGCATACCTGACAAATGTCCTATGCTCGAAACCTTGGTTACAGGACATACATTAATGGAATAGTCCGATTCCTGCCAATTCTACTCAACAGGGTACTATTAACGTTATTGACAGCCCGTGTTATCCTTTCCGTGTTATCCGAAAGCTTAGTCTTTTACATAAAATCAAGTTTTCCCACCCCCTTGCCTTGGGATGTATCAAAATTGCATGAAATGATAACAAGTTCAGTCAATAATGTTGATAGTACCATGTTGAATACAGTGTGGCTGGAACTGAACTATCGCATTAATATATGCCGTGTAACCAATGTTTTATACGTTGAACACTTGTAAAACATGTAAATAAAACTTGAACTGTTTCTGTATTCTCTCAATTTTTTTTTTTGCTGTATTCATTTTTTTTTTTTTTACTATAGCACTTCGAAATCTCAGAGGGAGTTATAAATAACCCTCTATTTTATGCTGTAACACAGAACTTTAAATACGGCAAAACAATAAAATATTTTATACATATTTAATTTTTCGAAGTGGTTATAATAAATTCAATCGATGAAAGTTTTGTAAGATAATATGGTTAGAGTTTTCATATTTACGCCATTTCCCAATATAAAAAAGTTTCATAAGCAAATGTTATACATATGTGAAAATAGTAGTTTTTTTTGTTTTTTTTTAAATATTTACCGTAAAACTTTATTTATGTTTCTTAGTTCAATATTGTTGCTACTAAAATATATTTTAACTACATTCTTATAATGTCTATAAGCATTCCTTAAATGGCTGCGAAAGGATGAAAGCTTCAAACATCTTATTTATCAGTTTTCTTGAGAGTCAGCAGGTGGATGAAACCTTACAGAAACGATAAAAACCTTAGAAGTTTGGGGAAGATAGCCGGAAGCGAAAAGCTTTAAAGAGTCACGATTCCTCTCTTTCGGTACTGAAACTTCGAGTCACTTTAGGCTTTCAAATGCTTTCACTTACTTTCTAATGTAGATTCTCGGTTGAACTTTCGATATTCGAAGAACGACAGTTCTTAAGTGATGTGCCTTTGAATTTATCTAAAGTAGAATGCTTTGGAAACTATAACATAAATCGAAAGCTAGCGATTGTCACATAAAACAATTTGTGTCTATCACACGGTCAATTTTCCACTTGCGTCTCTATTTAGAGTAAACCATTGGATACTGCAAAAATGTTCTTCAATGAATTTAAGCTATTTATTTGTTATTTCCTTTCGATGATAAAAAGCCATGTGTGGTCAAGTAAAATAAATTCTTCTTCTTAGAGTTCCTTCTTCCATTTGCTACTTACGAATATGACGCAATGGACATATTTTAATATGACTATTCTTTTTTTTTATCTTATGATTTAATTTTTGCTAACAAAACTCTTGCTTCAATCCTCTGTTATATATGTTACTGTTAAAGTGTGAAATTGTTATTCCATAGAATAACTATGTATCTCATAAAATAACTAGACAAGTCCGTTAAAGTATGTGAAGTTATTGAATTCTACGATTTAACTAGGTATTCTTTAGAATAATGATAACTTGATCATTAACCCTTTAGCGGGCAGTGGCAAATACGTCTAGCCACATATTAAAAAATTTTTCTCAAAGCGGGTGTTGGATATTTAGTCTACCTATATGCATTAATTGAAGCTAAAACGCATAAAAATTAATACGGATGGCAGCGCGATACCTTTTTTTGCATTTTCATGTCCTCTGATGGGTAGTTAAAAACAATTTTTCTCTCGGTGTAAATCTACAAACAATATTTTGATTACTATAAATAAAATTTCTGATATTTGAAAAAAAGTTTGACATGTGTCTTAAGTATACTTTTCCCTCATTTGAATGAATTAAGCAATTGTACAATTAAAAAAAAAGGTTTTATTTAGATTTTTGGAAATCTTTAAGATGTGGATAGACTCTATCCACTGCTCACCTAGAACATAAAAGTGACCTAGAAATTTTCGCTTTTCCTGTACTTGAGAGAAAGCATTTAGAACCACGAGAGAATGTTGGGGGTGGGAAATATAAACAAACTTTGCTTACAATATGTTGTACAAGATTCTCGGGTTGGAAAACCTTTCATTACAGCTTTAGTGCTCGGAGAAAACGTTTGCATATTATTAAGCTCATCAAAAAATAGCTCATCAAATTTGGGAAATAACTAATTTAAATTCTCAAAAATATTACTTTATTTCTAACTTTTCATACTAAAATTAAATAAAATTTAAAATGTGGATGTATACAAAGTTCAATGTATATTCTAAGTATTCTATATATTTTCTAAGTATTCTATGTTGTACAATTATTCTATTATTATTAAATTACATTTATACTTTGTATTTAATTGTTATTGAAATAGTTATTACATAAATGTTAATTTTTCATAAAATAGTTTATTGTAATATTATTCATTATTTCTGTCCTAAAAAGTAAGTTAAATATCCTAAATGCGCAGTGGCTATAACGTCTAGCCACCACCCAGGAAAAAAAACCCAAGATTAGATATTTTTTTTGTGACTATGTAATGTTTATAGAGAATGAGATCATTACATTTATCAAGTACTTTATCACAGAAAATTGTATTTTAGCTGTGTGACCGTTAAAGAGTTAAAGAATGAAATACGACATTCGAAAGTGTTTTATATTCAACTGGTTCTAGTTGTTTTTAGTCAAATTTGAACCCCAATCCAAAGTGTCATCGCAGCAATCTTTGGTCTAATAAATAATGAAAAGTAAAGGTATTTCATAAAATTTTTAATTAATATTATTTTACAATTTTGTTTGAAAAAGTTTACACAATGTTTTTATGAAGCAACAGTTTTTCTTCCCAGCATGTATTTTTTGATAATATTTAAATATGATTATTTTTGCAACATATTCTTTTTTTTCTCTTTCTGTTTAACTAATTTTAGCAATACGAGAAATTATAAATTATATCATCTGCTTTTCATTCATTATTCATCAATTAATCATCCGCAATAGTGATAAAATATATTTTTCGAGAGATTTTTTTAACTATTTATAATAAATTGATATATAAAATAACTTTGAAATTGTTTATTTTTCACTCTTTAACCGTCTATCATTAGTTACTTCATAGAATAACTAGGTAAAGTAGGAAATTTTTCATCGATTATATACTTTAACTGACTTTTCTATTTATCTCATGAAATACAGTGGAACATAGACTTCAGTGAAAAAATAATAAAATAAATATACCCAACTGTTTTTTGCATGATCTTTTTTTACCCAATTTTTAAATAACACGGTTCACCAATATACTTTTTTACACGAATTTTTTGTTCTTGCATGAATTTCCAACTGTAAAAGAAATTTTTTATTCTAATTTTGAGAGTGCAATCAGAAGATGGTCGGTTCATGCCCACACATGTGTGAGTAACTTGGTCTACTTCATGGCATGTTTCTTTTGTATTCTGGAGTTACCTGGATTATCCGAATTTTATAATTCCTTTTTTAATTATTTTGTTATAGTTCAACTTGAACAAAGTATTTAGATCTTCAGTTAAATTGTATTTTGTAATAAAGTGTTCAGTTCGTAGAATTCAATGAATAATTTCAATAAAGTTCTAAAAGATGATTCTCAAATTAACTTAAGGGTTAACTCAATTGTTAATTATTACCAAATTAACTTAATAGTTAATTTAATTGTTAATTACTATCATAATTAACTCAATTGTTAATTTTTAATTAACTTAACTTCATAATTGTTTAAATACGATTTAAGAGTAGTTTCAAGTGGAGTAAAGAAGGATATCAAGAATTATATTAGCAACTTGAGAAACCAAAAAACAGCCCCTAACAATAGGCTTTGTCACAAAAAACCGACAGAGGTCGTTATTAACGAAAGAAATTCTTCATTTGAATCAAAGTCAAGAGTTGTGCTAGATATATCTTGCACATCTACTAATGATAGCATTTTTGATCCAGTCTGTAATAAAAGTGCACGCTTGTTATAAAGTACGAATAGTTGTTAGTTAGTAGCTTTATTTCTAATTTCAATTTGAATTTTTAAGTGTTTGATGTACTTATAGACTGAATTTTCACTGAACACTGATTTTAATTTTTTTGTATAAAAAATGAATTGTTTTTGTTTTATAAATATGTAACATATTCCATTATTACTTTTTGCACGTCTTTTTGGGAAAATATTTAGAGTTTTTTCATCGTACACGATTTTTTAAAGTTGTGGAAAATATCCCCAAATTTACCACATGCTGCATATATTTTTTACAAGATTTTTTTGCAAAGTTTTCTAAGGAACGTGTATACCATGTAAAAAAAGAATTGGGTCTACTTAAAAATTTAAATGAATAAACTATCACTTTTTAAGTAGTTGTAATTTACTTTATCAAATCTATTTAAGAATTTAATGAAAAAAATTAAGACTATTATTACAAAATAAATCCTATCGGTATACTTAAAATGTTATTGTTTTTTAAATATATGTAAAAATAAAATTGTTTTTAAAAATGAAAAAAATCTTTAATAGTAACTATTGAATTCCATTGTTTATAAAATACAAATTTAATTCATCACTTCAATATTTTTTTATAAGATATAAATCTTTTTTTCCCTTCCTTACAACGTATAATGTTTCTTGTTTACCATCAAAGCTCAAGATATACAGTTACTAGGTAAAGGCTTTCGTAAAGTCTTTTTTTTTTCCTTTGAGATTTAGCCAAAAAAACACCTTTTGATAACAAAAAGTTTGCCTTTTTAAGGACAATAATGAGTACGAAAAATAGCAAAGCACTTGAAACACATGTTTATAACATGTGTTTCAAGTGCTTCTTAAAATTTTATAAAATAAAAATAAATATACATTTGGAAAAGCTGAAGCTTATATTTTTCCTATTCTTTAGAAAAGTGTATACAGTGTATTTACTTTGATTAAAAACTTTATAATATAATTATATGTAAATCCTACATGTGTATAAGATGCAAAGTGTTATAGGATTTATATAAACAAAGTTACACGTAATGAGACTGCCTGCAACTTTTTAAAAAAAACGTAGAAATGTTGGTTAATTAACAAATTGTGGCACTTTCTTTAAAAAGCATACTTGCAAGAAATTTAACTCATCCAAGAACCGAAATTTTTTCGGTTTTCGATATTCCTTCAAATTTAAGTTTAAAAGCTTAGTTTCAATGAGATTAAAATTTATACCATATATATAAAATAATCTACATTTTTCCATAAATAAATTAATATAATTCAGCATTTGCTTCGGAAATATATTTGGACACAGAATAAAATATAGCTGTACACATTGCATAGTTACTATAGAATTCTAATGGCAAAGTGTATGTTTAAAATGCATGTGAGTGTGTTTTCAATAGAAAAAATTTATTTTAAATTTTTGATATTCAAAAGTTAATATTAAGATTTAGACTTTTCCATTTGAAACAAAATTTATTTTTAAGGGAAGAAACTTACTATTTTTGATCTAAAACTTACTACGATCCAATCAAAAATGCTTAAATATTTCTAGTTTTTAAATATCTATATAAGTATGGTACACAAAAAATATCATTATAGTTTAAATAAAATTTGAAACATCCAAATACATTTTTGAAATGCTTTAAAAAATTCTAAGCACATATCGAAAATTCTCATTCTAAAAAAAACTTATACATAGTTATTTTTTAAATGTGGCATAAAATACAAGTTTTCATATTATCTAACATTTTAACTTTCAAGTAGAATATTTTTGTGCTTGATAGAAAACACGATATTGAAATACAACTAAGTAAGAAAGAAAATATAAAGATATACATAGAGAAAAATCGCGCTAGAATTCAAATTTAAAATTTAGATTACATGATAAACTTTTTTTTGCTTTTGAAGATATACAGTGAAGAGCAAGGAGTATCGAAAAAATTTCAATACACTCAAGAAGAATTTTATATTCAAGTAACATTTTGAAATCAGAGAGACATCCCAAACTGACACTTAGAAGAAAAAAGAGTATAGATATAGATAGATAGAACTGGTTTGAAAAATATGTATCTATAAAATTATTTATTTTTGCTTGTTATAAAATATTGAAGGAGAATTGTATTATTTGAAATGCATTGTGTGTTATATAGTGCAATGATATTTGTAAACACTAATTTATAATTTCTATGCACTCAATGGAACAAGATAATATTTCACTGAGAGCAGTAGTACATTATTAAAAACCTTATGTAGGAGTTTTTTAAAAAAATTTTGAGTTATAATAGTTCTTACTGGGGGCTGTCTAAAGATATCACAATCAATGGTAGGATTCGCTATTGAATCCTATATCTACTTTAAAATCATGAAAAATACTTTCTTTCTTTATTTATTTCAATTTCTCAGCCTATATATATATATATATATATATATATATATATCCTTCATCACCATAAGATGTTACACGATGAGAAAACTTTTCTAATGAAATCTCGAGACACTTTTTTGAAAAGTCTCAAGAAATTATTCTTCTTTCTTTGCACTCATTTAATCAGCGATAATGTTTAGCAAATTACTCTTGAAGCTTCTAACTTGATGAAAATTGTTTGAAGAGTCAAATGGCTCCCCAAATCTCGCAGAAGCAGTTTTTTAATCAAATCAGAAACTTATATATAAGGATGACTCGTGATATTTTCTGAATATAAATTACTGGAGAAAAAAGTCTTAAATCTTTTTCACAGACATTTAGAGAGTGATTTCATCATCATTGTACTGCACATTACGCAGCCAAAGCTAGCAACTTCTCTGATATTGCTGCAAGAAGTAAACATTATCAATTATGTGATCAAATGTGGTAGCTTTAAAGTTTCTCATTGACAGCAAGATTCAGTCAGATATCCATTTTATGAACCTCTATTTTGGGAACTTTTTCCTGGAACCAAGAACAAAGCGTATATTGAAAGATGAATCTCTGTTTAACGAATTTTTCACATAATTAACTTTTTTCCGTGATTTAGCGACTTCGTTAAATAGAGTTCCGACTGTACTTTGAAATTAGTTTTAGGAAATTTTAATTGTTCAAGTACATTTAATACAGTTTCAGAAAAAAAAAATATATTTAACAAAAAATTCTTAACCTAATATAAAAAACCCTGTATCTCACATATTAAAAAAATACTTACTTTGGAATAACAGACAAAACATGTTTAATGCAAAAAAGACCAATGTCACTTATTAAATTTTGAGTATTTTTGCAAACATATCAATGTTCATCAAAAACAATACAGATGCTTGCAATGTCTATGAAAATATACATTAATGGGTATGAAACAATACACTGATTAGCAGATCGAATTAAAATCCATACGCCATACAATGCCAATCCAAAAAATATATAAATATATTTGAAAGAAATAGCGGTTCAAGTATTGAGTTGTTTGGTGAACTGGTATTTACGTTTTTGACAGCTGTCAAAAAAGGGCGGGTTTTTTCTCAAACTCTTTATACATGTATCGTTGCCAAAATGGATCGAAAGCATAACATTCTTTTTGCAAACTATAGCATTCCATGTCAGTTAATTTTTAAGGCCAAAATGAAAGAAGTCGATATAACGATATTCGTTTCTCCTCTTCTTTAGTACCCTTAGCTGTCTTAAATGGAACAAATTAAAAAAATAATGTGATGTATATAATATTCAGAATGAAAGTCAACACATTTAAAAAAATATCGTCATTTGTACCCAAAATGATGAAACTTAATGATCAATGAAGTTGCTTTCTAAAAATAATTATTAATGAAACACAATCACTATGGAAATTTTAATTATATCAATGGAAAAATCTATCTGTGTTCGATGGCATACTAAGAAAATGGAAAGACTCAAAACTATTTAGAATATTGTATTGAACCACTTTTGTTGAAATGTCCTATATTCCATAAATTTCTGGGACACCTAATCTTCCCTTTTTGATATACAAGTGAAAAATCCGTATTTTTCTTATAAATATTTCGTTGAATTCTAGTCTCATATGGTTCGAATAAACATATTTGTTGTTGGTGTTTGTACATTTTTTCATTTTGCTCTAAAGGATATATTTTACTAGAGTCTATAGACTTTTGGGATAGAGATAGGGCGTATGTGTGCATTTATAGAGACAGAAATCTCTTACTTTTATACCTCTCGTAGTAATAATCATAGATAAATCTTTATCTTTAAAAAAGTTATTAGTATTTCAGAGAAGTATTAAAGTAATATCTACGTATATTGATAGGTAAATACTTTGAAAACAGATATAGCATTATTTGATATAGTTTTTTTCACTGTGTATTGATATTGATTAATGGCTTAGAAACTAAATACCGTTTGAATTTTACCGTTTTATAAAAAAAAAAGTATAAAGTTCTATGAAACTAATCACATAATGCAATGTCAATGCGATAATGTACACTAGGGTTCATTCAAAAAAGACACAGAAATACAGCTTCTAATATGAATACATTTGGAAAAAGAACGCATAATTTAATGATATTCAATATAATAAAGATATTTTTTTATAAAGTAAATCATAATTTACTGTAAATAACATGAATAGCCTTTCCAGGGATTAGAATTTTGAAAGAAACAATGAAAAGTTTACGATTATTTAAGTAATTAAGATTTCATTCTTAATTTCAAACACTATTTCAACAGATGTTTAATTGCTAGTTAAAATTGCGTTAGAATTGTAAGAATTATCTTCATATAAATATTATATGAATCATTTGAATTTATTTATTTATTTAAAATTGTTTTTTGAAGTATGGATCCATATTATTTAAAGTCAGAGACTAAAATTTGCCTCAATATCCTCAAATCAATATTGTTAATGCTTTCAATAACAAAAACATCATTCATATGAGAATAATAAAGGTACATGAGAGACAGAGCTTCATTTACTAAAAACTTTTCATTGTTTCTTTCAAAATTCTAATCCCTGGAAAGGCTATTCATGTTATTTACAGTAAATTATGATTTACTTTATAAAAAAATATCTTTATTATATTGAATATCATTAAATTATGCTTTCTTTTTCCAAATGTATTCAGATTAGATACTGTATTTCTGAGTCTTTTTTTAATGAACCCTAGTGTACATTATCGCATTGACATTGCATCATGTGATTAGTTTCATAGAACTTTATACTTTTTTTTAATAAAACGGTAAAATTCAAACGGTATTTAGTGTCTAAGCCATTAATCAATATCAATACACAGTGAAAAAAACTACATCAAATAATGCTATATCTGTTTTCAAAGTATTTATCTATCAATATATGTAGTTCTTACTTTAATACTTCTCTGAAATACTAATAACTATTTTAAGGATAAAGATTATCTATGATTATTTCTACGAGAAGTATAAAAGTAAGAGATTTCTGTCTCTATAAATGTACACATTCGCTCTATCTCTATCCCAATAGTCTATAGTCTCTAGTAAAATATATCCTTTAGAGCAAAACGAAAAAATATACAAACACCAACAACAAATATGTTTATTCGAACCATATGAGACTAGAATTCAAAGAAATATTTATAAGAAAAATACGGATTTCACTTGTATATCAAAAAGGGAAGATTAGGTGTCCCAGAAATTTATGGAATATAGGACATTTCAACAAAAGTGGTTCAATACAATATTCTTAATAGTTTTGAGTCTTTCCATTTTCTTAGTATGCCATCGAACACAGATAGATTTTTCCATCGATATAATTAAGATTTGAAATATCTTTGACTTCAAATTGTACCATGGGTGGCTTCAAATCATTCACTAAATAAAATTACTTTCCATTCTCATATACCCAAAGAGACAATGCCCCGCAAATCCTCGATTATGCTTAGATCAGAGCTAATCATTGACCAGTCAAGAACAATAATAATTTTCGAATTTAAATAATTTTTAGTAACATTGAGGATATAAAGGGGAGCTTTTTCATGCTGATATTCCCTATTTCATCTCTATAAATTTTTTTGATATAGCATAATATCATTTTTTTAGTATTTCTATACATTTAGAATAGTTCTGTCGACCATCTAAGAAAGCCACTCACTTTGCCAAATTCATCACTACTTTGCCTACTGAAATAGATTCTGAGCCGATTTCATAAATCTTTCTCTCAGTATGTTCTATTCCATTAGAACCATTGAGGTTCGATTTTTTTTATCACTGAAAAGGACAGCCATCCATTTATCGTCATATGACATATGATTACAAGCCCATCATAATCTCTTACTAATGTGAAGTCTTAGAGTGGTAACTTGTGAGCCTTTTTTGAGTGGATCATAAATTTAGTTTCTATAATTCATCTATGAAAAGAGACTCAGAGATCTACAACTAGAAAGCGTATTTTGAAACGCAGAACAAACGACTGCTTTCCTTTTCTTACAACGATTTTATTAGGCTCCGAATCAAAGTCATGATTACTGATAACAAATTCTGCATAAAGTTTTATTTGTCTATAGTTTTAGGCCTGGTTATTTCTATTTATTCTATGATTTAAAATTTACATTAAGTATACATCGTAGAATTGCTGTTTTTCTTTCAATATAACCTACACAATATATCTGCACATTAAGTTGTATCGAAATACATCATATGCAACAAAAAATATACGCAAAACTCAAGATTCTATTTAACATTTGAGGCAGAGTGTATATATGAAATATCGAAATTATTTTGTGATTTCAGAATAAATCCCACGATCAATCTGAAATTAAATCAACGCATAAAAATCAGCCAAAATGTATCACCTTAAACAATTATTCTAAGCTAATTTGTTGAAAGACGAACATCCTGAGCATTCTTAAAAACAGACATAATTGCTAATAATATGACGCATATTTATTAATATGTCGAATTAATTTCGACAATTAATAATGGCTAACGTTCCACGAAACTTCGAAACACAAGAATAATTTCAAAGTGCCATATTTCGTTAATTATTATCATTCAGAAATAAATGCTTAAATTACAAAACAACTGGTATTTGTAGTTGCAAACATTCATCATAATCAATTTATCGTCTGAATAAAGTGCATACTATCTAGTTTGGATAGCTTCCTATACTGTAAATTTTAACCCTGAATGTCTTGGAAGGGAGAGAGTCCCTCAGTTGGAAAGCAAGTCCCCAATGATTGAAGATGCCGAATGTAGTGTCCCTTGCGTTGCGGTGAAACACTACAGGATAACAAGTCATTTAGATGTCGCATTACTCTAGCTATATCGCTCAGAGAAATGAAACCTCCAGGGTAATGAGAACAATGACTGTAACGAAATTGAGCGGAATTCGTACGCATAGTGTTGAATGGGTGCCTTCTCCATTAAAGTTGTTATTTACAGGAGGAAATTTATTAAGTTACAATTGTTGTCGAAATGAATGGGAAATTTCCTGTAGTGTTTCTGAAGGAAACATTCATTTGAGGGCAGAGAAGAGTATCACCCTTTCGATTAAAGACGGTTAGTTGCTTATAACAAGCCTAAGGTGTAATTTAGAATAAGTATTGAATTTAAATTAAGTTTCTAGAACAACTGTGTAATTGTAAAAATTGCAGCAGGGAAAAGGGGAACTCCTTTAAGGTTTAACTTCTTTAGTTTTGAAGCAAACTAATTATCAGCGATGTTATTCGATGCCGGAAAGATAATGTTTTCGTGTGCTTTTGTGTGTTCAATTTAAATAAAGTTAATCCTGAAAAAAGGTTTAATGACAGTCACTGCCCTCGTTTTACCATGTAACTTGGAATATTTTTATCTTGAATTAAAAATGTATTTTAAAACATTTGAAAAACCTTGCTAACTACATGTCAAAGAAATTTCTGTTTCTTTGTTTCTTGATTTTTTATTTATTAAAAACGTGCATTATCTTTTACACAAAGAAGCCAACTTTAGGTAATTTACAAGCAAAAAAGCCGCATTTTAAATTAACATTGAATAAAAATAAATATAAGCAAGAAAATTATAAAACATTATATCAAGACTACGATAAGAAGCTGATATTACTTGCGTATTTTGAATGAAAAAAACAAATTTTACTTATTTCTATATAACTATAACATTTAAAAAAGTATTATATATATCATCTCTTAATTAACTGTAATTAAATATATATAGAAGTCTGATTCTTTTTTTATGCTCATATCTTTTTTATTTTTAAAGCTATCATTCTTATACCTGGCCTATAAACGCGCTCCCGTAAATTTCGATTTTATTTTATTTATTTATTTTTTTTTTTTTTGAAAAAGCGCACATTATACATCAGATTATACGCTATAGGTGCATTTATAGTGTAGGACATTACTTATTATTATTATTAATATACTCAAAGAATGTAACAAGCTGGCTATAATGAGGTTTTTCTGCTTAATATAGCTTTGAATTTGTTTATAGATCACTGAATCCGGCTATAACTTGTTTGCTGTTATTTGATTAGAGCTTAAGTCTATGCATTTTCCAGTCAAAATTAGGTATTTTCATTTATTTGATAGCTAATAAGGAATCTAGAAGATTTATCTATTATGATATTTTGCTTTTTGCTCAGCACTTTAAATAGAACGGAGAAGGTTGACTAGACTCACAAACTGGTTTGAAACCCGAAAATCAATCCTCAGCCTACTATTTTTATATTTTATAAGCAAATGAAGTACCCCTTCCATCTTGGAGTTTCTCTTATATCTTGTTATTATATATACAGAGAGAGAGGGTGGAGGTTAGGTTGGTTTACTCAAACACTTCACTTGAATCAGAACATCTATTTATTTGATGATTATGGACAGGCTTTTGATATATTTATATATAAGTACTCTTTTTCATATAATGTGCAGATGTGTGGTCATTGCTTACGAAATTTCGAAGATGGCTGGTTGTGCTATTCTCTATCAGTTACTAGCTTGCTGGTTTTTCTTCCCTCGAGAGCTTCAGTTATACGTCTCTACTATAAGTATAAAAGCGCTTTAATAATGAGATAAGCAAATGCATTTCTCTGATAAATATAGCTATATTGGCTGCCATATTTTATTTTATTTCAAAATTTCGTAGAAGTCTGCAAACGTTAACATTAAAATTTTATTTACTCTCTCTTTCACGAAAAAGTTTTAATGAATAACTTAGTTTCTTTTTGTGCGTGTGTATTATACTTATTCTAAGAATCCGCGAATGTCTTTGTCTCAAAAAGCTTTAAAAAAACTGTAAAAATTGTTTTTTAAAGAATCCTCACACACATCAATTTTTCAAAAGCTCAAAGAGGAAATGTCATAAAAAAATAATTGAATGAAACAGCCAGAATCTCCCTTCATTTTTAACTCAGCAATTCGACCGGAATGATATTGCACTCACAACAATTTGTATTGTTAACAGTGTTGACTCAATATTGGTGGGACTTGTAAAAAAACCCGACCTTTTAATCGTTGATGACTAATGAGCCTTTTTCAGTAACTTTAATGAGTCAAGTCATTATCCCGATTTGTGTTCGATCATTTGTCTTTTCATGGCCAAATTATACCAAGTGGCTACGGATCTTGTAAGTAAACATTTCAAGGAGATAGTAATTCTTTTTGCCACACATGATTGCACGCGGGAACGTTAATTCGTTGATGAAAATGTTTTAAAAAGCGTTGATGTATAATCATATCTTCATTTCTTCCCGAGACATTTTAATTATACTACTATATGCAGAACAGACTGCAAAAAAAAAATCAGAACTTGCTCACTCACCCCTTAACTGTTTTATGAAAATAAGATGGGAGAAAGCTTACAATAAAATGTCCCTCTAATGGTTGGATGTTTCTGACGCGAAAGACGAAGTTTCGTGAGTCGAGTTAAGCAAAAGCAAATGAAAATATTTGCTGTCTTAAATTAAAATTACAACTGTTTACTAAAAGGAAGAATCCAAAAGAAATAACCTTAAGAAAAATAAAATAGCTTCGTGCTATTTAATTCGAGAAAAATACACTGGCAATTAAAAGAAACCTGAAGCACTTTCAGTTAAGCGAGAATTTTTAGCAAAATCCCTTAGCAAGCTATTTCTGGAATCCTTGATTAAGAATATTTTAAGGAATAAAGGAAGGAAATTTTGTAACTTAATTTCTAAATGTGTAAGTGCAGTAACATAATAAAATTAATGCCTACACGAGATAAAAATAAATATTAAATCGTGATTTTTATTCCCTTGGGCCTTTTTAACTAAAAATTTGCTTCATTCTTTGATATTTCCAAAGTAAGCTGTGTTGTTATATTATATTTTCCGGTTGTTTCTCTACGAAAGATTCCAGACATTGTTCATCTGTCGCACATTATTATCCTTATAAGTACTGAGCACAAATATCATATTTATAAAACACAGACTTCATATTAAAACATAAGATTCATAGTAAACATAAATGTAACTTTAAAACATATCAGCATGTTTAAGAAACCTTCATTTTTAAAAATAGTTCTCTTAAAAAAACATTGCTATACTACATTTTTTTCTAATGTGTAGAAGGTATTTGGTATAAGAAAAAATTCTGTCGTTTTTGAACAAGGGCACTTTTATGCGTTGTCGTTCGTTAACAAGAATTCGGATAGGACTGAAACTGTTTTAAACAGTTACATTGATGATTTATACACATTTCTTAGTATTTTATTTAGTTTTTTTCAAACTTGTAAAACTGTCAACATGAGTGAAGAAAAAGTGTACTTATAACATTGCATGCTGTTGAGTTCCAAAAAGGGAATAATGGAATGGACGTAAAAAGAAACTTGTGTGGCGTGTTTGGAGAAGAAGCAGTAACAGCTCAAACATTCTACAGATGGCTTATGAAATTTTGTTTGGGTGATTTTTCTTTGAAAGATGAACCCAGATGAGGAACGCTATCAGATGTCAGTGGCAAAATTTTACGAAGAACTATCAGGGAAAATCCCACTTTAACTGCCACAGAAGTGGGCTTCAAGCTTAGAATTCATCATACTGCAGCTTTGGATTACATTAAAAGGCTTCGTTTCATGACCAAACTCTTCATTTGGGTACCACACGAATCAAGCGAAAATCATTTAATGGACAGAATTTCGATATGTTCTTTAAATCTTGATCGTCACAAACGGAAACCCTATTTAGACCACTTGATGACTGGAAATCAAAAATGGATTGTGGTCAAACACGTGGATAGAACAAAAGTGTATGTTTACAAACGGGAGACACCACTATCTACATACAAAGCTGAAATGCTTCAGAAGAAGGTTATGCTGTACTGTTGGTGATACAGCCAGGGAATAGAGCACTATAAGTTGATGAAAAAAATTAAACGGCAGTTACTGTTAGCTACTTGATGTTTTAAATAAATAAATTCAACATAAACGTCCATCTTTAGCGAAACAGAAAAGATGTGATTCTTCATCATGGCAACGCTAGACTACACGTGCTAAGAAACACCGCATAAAAGTTGCAGAGTTAGATTGGAAAACTTTAACTCATCCATTATCTTCATATTGCAGCATCTATTATTTGTTTAGGTCTATGCAAAATTTTCTTGATGGAAATAAATATATGTATTATATTAAAATACTTTGTCTTCAAAACAGAGGACTTTTTTCCTAGGGTTTAGATAAGCTGCAAGAACGCTGACAGACAGTTGTAACTAACAAAGGACATTATATATCAGATTAAATTTTAAATAAAAAGTGAAAATTTTTATCAATTCTTCAGAAAAAAAATGACAGAACTTTCCCTTAGACCCAATATTTACTCAAATCACAGCTGATATAGTTTAAAATAGTTCTATATGTGCAGCAATTTTAACATATATGTTTTTAATACAATTCCCTATACACTTTTACATTATACTGTTTTTACGATGATTTTAAGATTTCCTTATAGTTATTTCAACCATTTTTTGCATAATAGAGTTCACTTTAATCTTAATATACCGTTATGGAATAATCCTACATGGATGAATATCTGTAGACGTGATGTGCATGTATCAAAAACGAAGCGCTTACAGAGTATCATAGAAATTGAATGCTTTATTTACTTAACACAGCAACAAGAGCAAAAAAGGAAAATCAGAAATACGTCATTTTATTTTTAGCCCTAATGCAAGCTGTTCTTCAGCTGGTTATTAAGGTATCCGACTACGTTCGGAACCCTGATTTTAAAAAGGCACATAAATGGATACTTTAGTGTTACTTAGATTAGAATACATGTATAAAATTATTTTAAGGACATTTTAATAAAAAAAAATTATTTAAATGCAATATTTCGACAAAAAATTAACTTAGAATAACCGTTGCTCAAAATGTTCTCCTTTTGTGAAAAAAGCTTCTATTATAATAATATTTTGCCTGTATATAGCTCAGATCTCTGCACAGAGGCTCAACTATGATTTTTGAAAATTCACATTATTTTCAGAGTTACAACCCATTGAAATAGTTATCGGCGTTTTATTCTTAAAATTTCTCCCCTCTGTTGTCATAAAACATTGATAAACCCACTTCTAAGTTATATATTTCAAAAATTCTAGTTGAGCCTCAGTACAGAGGTCTGGGCTATATACAGGCAAAATATTATTATAATAGAAGCATTTTCCATAAAAGGAGAATATTTTGAAAATGGGTCATTCTATGTTCCTTTTTTGTCAAAATATTAAATATAATTTTTTGCTGTAATACTATTCTTAAAACAATTTTTATATACATTTTGTAATCTAAGTGACACTAAATATCATAAATATTATACATTTATACGCTTTTGCAAAATCACGGTTCCGAACGTAGTCGGATACCTTAACTCGTAAGATTGGTGAGTATCTTCCTGCAGGATTGCTTGACAAACACGTTTCAACTGACCAATTAAATAGGTGGAATGCATGGTTGGTTAGAGAGGCCTGCTTATCAGAGCCCAAATGGGCTACATTGTGGTGACATCTGGCCATTACTCTGCCCAGGGAATTGTAAGCAAAACACAAATAAATAACAAAATTATAAAGGTATACCTCGTGTGTCCGTGCTTTATTCAGTTGAAATATAAGGAAAAAGATCTGTTAAAGGAAGGGAAACAATACGGGTTAAAGTTCTCACCATTGTATTGCTCCACAGTAAGGTCATGGATGACTACCAAATGGAACTGATTCTCATCTGATTTATGTTATGGCACCCCGTAACATAAATCCTAGTGGTCGAGCTAAGTGACAGCTAACGGTCAGGTGAGTATCTCATGGTTGTTTTGGTCCGTCTCCAGATACGTCTTCGAGACATTGAGGTTCAATCCGAAACAGGACTAATCACTGAAAAAAATTTCTTTTTCACCCATGGAGATTTTAGGTCGAATGTGCTAGGCAACTCTGCAGACGCTGTTGGTGACGTCAAAAAAAGAGAGGCAGTCTGTATAACGGCATTTGTGATATCAGCCAAGGTCATGTTGAATGTATCAAGCTATGTCACCCCTTCCTGGAAAAGAATGAATTGAAGAAAGGACGATACTACTCTCTTTTTTTTTCCCGCGTTTTTATCAATACTACTTCTTCCATTTTGTGCTGTCATGACATTGTTGGTCATTTCAGAACTGACTCTTTCGTTAACGTGTTATACGTAATATATATAGAATACATAACACTTAGATTTACAAGGCATTGGATATAAACAGTAATAGCTGCAATATTTAAATTATTTTTTAACTGTGTTCATATATCATTACAAAAAATTATTCTATTAGATTTAAAAGCATAGAGAGTATAATAACCTGATGTATGTATTACAACATCACTAATTTATATGAAAATTCAGAATTTTTTTTATAAGACTATAGTGTTAAAATGTGTTTGTGTACTATCAAATTCAAGGTATGTCACCGATATTAAAAATTTAACTTATAACTTAACCAAAGGCTACTCACATTATTATAGTAATGACTCGTTATTGTTGTATACCCAACTGTTCACTTACTAACGTTTCATTTTTTCGTTTTCTAAAAGAATAACAGTAGACGCAAACATAGGAAAAGAAAGTGTCAAAGGAATTTGAAAATGCAAGCAATAGTGAAGCTAAAACTTTCATTGTAAGAAAAGATCAGATCAAGTTCTATCAAGATGGACTTGCCTCAAACCTAGTTCACCTAACGTCACATTGAGTCACCAAATGAAAGTCATTGCAGTGACTGGTGTCCTTATCGGATTGTTGATAAGGATGTATTCAGATCTGTAAGCCCTGATTGGACGTTCACTCTGCACCTGTGTCCTATCGTCACTCTTGGTCAATTGATACCTTCTTATTTTATACGGACATGGTTCACCTATTCCTATATACATGGTTAAATAGTATCATCGCTCCTACCCAAGTGTCAAACAAATTTGCGATTTACCTACCCTGCTTCTTTAAGTTTAATTGGATGTTCTCTCTGAAACAGTTACATCTTGTTCATACTGTTCATACGTAGACTATATTTACGTTTGAAATTAGACTATACCTATTTCTAACAGACATTGATATAGTTTAAAGAAGTAAGCGGAGCCACATTAGCATGGAGATTATACGTTATTTATAGCACTGGAATATTTTCTGTTTTATACACTATAAAGATGTCTCGTTTCAATATTCTGGAGCTCCAGCAAGTCAATCATTGGCCATAAGAAATCAATTATTCGTATAAACTTTCATAAAATATGTACATTCATAGTTTCAACTCATTCTGATAAATCCTTTTTGGTGTGGACATTGAAAGTTGAACTAGAAGTTACTTTAAATTTACATATATTTGTTATTCCTTTCTCCTTTTCCAAAACGCAATTTTTTAACAATAAAAATATGCTTCAAACTACTAATCTTCGATAAAGGATAGATCAAGCGGCTAAAAAAATTGAATTTAACATCACTTTAAAAGTAGTTCATGATGCAAAGTTAACATACAATTCAGATGCCTTAGAATACATGAGAAACTGAGTTAAAAGCAAAGGAGTTTAAATAATACGGCTTACTCGTCCATTCCCATCTGTGACACTCCCAGATTAGACCATACATTAAGACCTTGGTTAGTGATTTTCTTTTCAAATAAAATTCCGAGGTACTTTCATCCATTGATGCGTTTTCACTTTAATCCGCAAAGAATAAAAATTTTATTCCACCTTTTTGGGAGCTTTTAGGGATCTATTTCAGGGTGGAGCTCCTTGAAGACACCTGCAGATGTAACCTTCGAATTAGAACATGTGATAAAGCTCAGTGGCAGCTGAAAGTAGTGTAGCAAAACCGAGATATATGAGACATTTTTAACTTTTAAATTTTTCTAAAAAACAAAGTATTTCCTCGTAATAATTAAAGATTACATCATTGTTTTATTTGCTTTAATAGTAAATAAAATCATAAGGCAAGCAGCAAATAAGAGAATGCGAAATGACAAGAATTTGCTTTTGTATTTAACATTTTGACATTTTTTTAAGTTATGTTATTAGTATACAATCGTCTTTGAAATTTTGTAAGTGAATTTTATTAATTGTTGATACTTCTTAAACGCCATTTTATGGTGACCTTCGATTACATTGCTATGCACTTTTAGTAATTAACAAAACCAAAAGAAAAATGAATTAAGTTTACAATGATTTATAAAAATAAAATTCATCCATTTCAAATAATTCAGTGTACTATGTTAGCTTAATTTAAGCTATTGAATATTACAAGCTGCTTTAGAAAAAAATTACATTAGAAGCTGCTTTAATTGATTGATTGGTTGTTTATTAACGTCAAAGTTGTGGAAGCAACATGAATGGCATTAATGCTGTACCTGGTAATTCTTAACCAAGGTCAAATAACAAGGACGATTTCTAAATTAGATCTCCAATATCCTAACTTCAACACTGCATCAATATACGGGTCTTAAGGCCTGATAGATTTAATGTCAATTAACTCTGCTATACAACGGATCTTTAATAGAATGAGAACTCGAGTACATGGCTCTACTGAATGAAACCCGTCTACAAGTTGGCCTCCATGGTTCCCCTCTCTACCGTGGCTGCAGAAAATATATATATATTTTATTTAAAGATTAATCAACGTAGAATATAGATAGAGGAGGCTACAAATATTTAACATGTAAAATAATTCAATTTTTAAGAAGCCGTTATCTTTATACATAAAAAGTCATAAAAAACGTACACAGAATTTTATCGTAACAATATTAAATAATTATTATGTAAATGCATATTTGTGGATTTACTTAAGGTATCCGAACACTTTCGGAGTACTTTTTGACAAAATAAAATATTTAAACGTTATAAATGCTTTTTTTCGGACTCAATAGCAATGAATACTAATATTTAACCAACAATATGTAAAATAAATTGCCTAAATTTCACAAAAATCACAATTACAAGTGAAATTTTATCAATATTTTTGTCAAACTTCATAGCAATTAGAGAAAAAAGTAATAAACTTATAAAAAAATGTAATAAACTTAGTAAAAGTATTACCAAAATAAATTAGATGCCTTTATCTATAGTATGTACTAAAATTTTAATGTTTTATTAAAATTTGAAAATTTGATTGAGTAAACATATAAGAAAAGTCACATTCTTTATGAGACCATTACTTAAATAACAAGACATAACTCAAAAAGTATTCATACAATAAGAAATATTTTAGTACATTCTCTAGAAAATAGCATAAATATCAGGTTCAAAAAGTTTTATAGAAATACATTGGAAATATTTTAAGTTACAGACTCGCCATGATAAATTCTGAACAATTTAAATTCCCACTTTTGGTAGATCAAAGACTCACTTACAGGTTTTCGAACTTAATAAAATTGATTGTAGCTTGGCATCTAGGTAGTGCAGAAACAAAACAAAGTATGTTTTGTAAAGAGCCAAAAGATAGCTCTATTCAATAAAATAAAAACCAAAAATATCTGCCTTGACCGAATTTGGTCATTTTTAACGTGTTCGGATACCTTAAAAAAGTCCGAATGTTAGCTTATAATTAGTTTCGTAGTAATTCATCACACACTAGTTATAGGAACGTAAATATGAAATTATTGCTTTCTTTTATCTTGAAACTCAAGTTCAAGACATATATTTCGGGTTACCAAATTTATTACTTCGCTTAGTAAATGTTTTAATACTAAAACACAAATAGCTACACATTGCCTTCATATTTATATCATATCTCTGAAATGATTTCCATAGGATATTAATATAAATCAAGTCAATATTATAAAATACTAAGCAATCAATAACGAGTAACATGGACTTTTCACTCCACGCATTTTTATATCGAAAACCATTTCTCCGCGAACAAATCATTTTTTAGTCGTAAATAGTACTTTCCGTATAGCATTTGACATAGATATATCTACGTCATTTTATCCTAAGAATGCAAATCTCGGTGAGACATAAGATTTGACAAATACTCTTTCGACTATGGGTGACAGATAAAAGCGACGTCGTTATATTGTCATTTCGAACATCATTCATCAAAACGTCAAGTTACATAGAGAATATTTCTCCAGAGCTTTTAAGAAGATAAAACGTAGCTCTTCTTAATTCCAAAGCACATTGTACTTTACTCAGAAGAGCTAGAGTCATTGAAGAGTTTACGATATTGATTTCAATTTTTTTTCTCTAAAGAATGTATTTTTATTCATCTTGAATGTATGATACTTTTTTTTGTATTATTCAGATGTTCACGTCCTTATTCTTTATTTTTTACTTCATATTTTACTCTTTATGTGCTTTAAGCCAATCGAAATATATGGAGAGCAATACATTGTAGAAAATTATTCGTATCTTGAACTAATTCGGTCGTTGCTGTGCAGTTAATATTTTTAAGAAAAAATTAAATTTATTTATTTAACTGCACTTTATCATTATTTACTTAGATATTTAAATAATTGGGTACCTCCCTTGTTAGAATATAATAATAGCACTTCCAGTCATAACAGATTTCAGTATGATGGTCTGATAATAGAATGTACCACTTACTTGAATATAGTCCAAGCATTCTAAATCACTATTTATTATTGGTCTCCAATTATGCTCAGTTAAGAGAATATTCACATCTTCAACATTAAATTTAATACACACGTGCTGGAAAATTAATTCAGCTGAATGGATTATTCTATAACTATCTTCTCATTCTTCATCTGATATTGCCCTTTGTCATTTCAGGTTGAAATGGGTTTGTCTTCACTGAATGGGTTTTGTATAAGAGATTCTTTGGATATAATTAAAAAAAAATTTTGTTTTTTTTATATATTTTGAAAGAGAAGTTGAAGAAATAGAATTTATTTGGAAAATAAAAGTAAATTTGAAAAACATGTACTCAATTTATAGAAATGAATTATTATTAAAAGTATTTCTCCTAATAATAAATAAGTAATGCTTGAGTATGTTATAAGCTGTTTTAAAATGTTATTCTTTTTTCTGCAGTAATCCAGTAATAAATAAATCCAAGATTAATTTACATATGCCCAGAAAAAAAAGGAACGGAAGAAAAAAACTGAAATTCCTAGTAACCTTTAAACACAGTTCCTTAAAATGTTCTATTATTACATTCTTCACAATTGTATAATATATAAATCTATTATAAATCTATTTTTGTTTTTTGTCAGACATTTTCACAATATCTGCATAAAAAATATATTTTAAGACGTTTACTGAGCATTGATAAATGTAGAAAGTAAAATCATATTTATTCTTTGCTTACCACATTTTCTTTTGAACTTTAGATATCACTTGGCACATTCCGCTTATTTTTATATTGTTATTTCATTTGTTAGAAACTAAATATTCTTTTTCTGAGATTGTCAGGAAATTAAATTCACAATATCCAGTTCTGCAATATCTTTAATGCACAAATATCATTTGTGCATTAAAGATCCATTACTTGTTGCAAATTCCTTCTTTAATTTCTTTTGTTGATTCTCTTCGATTTTTTTGTTTGGCAAGGGAAAAGCTTCATCTATTATTTTTTTTTTTCACAATTTTAGATAATTTACTTAATTTGTCTTTCCTTGATACTTATTTTATTTTTCTTCAAACATCCGTAGAAATACTTGTAATTAATCTAAATGTTTTGTAAGAAAAACGACAACAAATTGGAAATATGTAGAATAATAATAGAGAACTAGCAGAAAATTGTCTCAGTCAGACATGGCTATGTGCGTTTAAATTAACTTAATGGAAAAAGAATATGTTTGCTTCTCTACTGTAATATTTTTGTATGGTGTTTTAAATTGATTACAGATAAAGCAAAAACTTCTATATTTCTCCTTCAAAAAATAACTTTCTAGTTCTTAACTTTCTTAAATGCAATAAATTAATACATTTTGAAAATTTATATTTTATTTATATTAAATTTATATTTAAAGATTTTATGTATCAATAATACAACAACAAAATAAAATTAATTTATAGCATACTTGATATAAGATGTATTTTAATGAAATTACTTAGTATAACTAGGGATATATCTATATTTGTTTTTTTAAAAAAGAGCAATCGGATACTTAAAAGTTCTTTCCTTTTAAAAGAAATTTCATAAAAATTCTTTGATTCCGTACCCATCCAATGTAATATAAGATTATTGCTTACATATTGTTGTTTTGTTAATGAATTTATGCAGGTGTTTTGGGAGAAACGTTATCCAGACAGTCAAACTTCAAAAATTTTTCATTTCTTTACTCTATTCTGAAAGAAGTAAAACTTTAATTTCAAATAAATAATTATTGTGAATGATATTTAAGAGATATTAAATATATTGTGATTTTGTAATACATAATAAATTCATACAAAAAACTGTGATCAAGCTTAAAAGGTGAACAATGAAGAATTATTATCTTTATACGAACGATGTTGGCTTATGCATTAACTAAAACAATATCATCAACCTTAAATATTGACTTAATGTAATTTGATAATGACTTATATTGAGAGCAAAAAATTCTTGAAAAGACTTTTATATTCTGCTTTAAAAATAAAACCGTGAGTAACTTCATTCTAATAACAATTGTCATTTTAAATATATTTCTCAATGTTATGATGTAGATTTAATAATCTATACGCTGGAATGGGTTTCTAAAGAAATAAAAATTAGCAATAAGAATTTCATATACTCTTTTGAGCCGGGGTGGGCAATGCGCCGATCGCGATCGACAGGTGGACCATCAAGACATTTTGGGGTGACCGTGTGCATGTGTGTGTGTGTGTGTGTGTAATAATTCCCTTTAGCATCCTTTTAAATATATCTTTTTTATTAATATTTAAATAAACGTTTAATACTTAGGTTCAAAAGTAACGCCCTAATCTTAATCGTAATCAACTATTATTATTACATGAGAAATCTCTTTCCCACCCATTTTAACCAATCAGAGCTCTTGTTACAAAGAAGTCACGCGATCTTCACTGCCGGGTAAATAAAGTGAGTGTCTTTGTGTTCGCTCTCTTTTTTTATCTCTGCCTCGTCCACGTAAAAACGTACTAATAGCTGCAGTTCGTTTTTCCTGTATGTATTTGTGTGTTTGTATGCTTATTGCGAAGTCGTAACGCCTTTGTTGTTTCTTGTGAAAATAAAGAAGAGGAAAATGAAACAGGAGTTCTCCGCTTATTCAGAAAAAACCAGCTTGGTATACCAAATGGTAGACCTTCAACCAATGGTTGAAGGTCTACCATTCTCGTATCATACCCCAATATGCAGCCAAACATTTTTTTTTATTTTGTCGATTGTCGGGAACTAAAAAAATCAAAAAATGAATTGCTGAACAAATAATTAACATTAATAAATAAAAAAAATTACTAATATCAAATTCTTAATTACATTTTATGTACAATATACATGGGACTACAATGAATCGGAAAAAAATGAAGGGTTATGAGGGAGGATCCGGACCCGTGGACCCCTCCCCCTCACTTATGTGTGCCACTGACACTGAGTGGACCGCAACTCCCTGAAAAAACTAAAAGTGGCCTGTACCCTGGAAAAGTGCACCATCTTCCACTATTTTTTTTACAATATTAAACATTGCAAATACAAAATCCAAGCAATCTTGATTAAAGATGCCTTGCAGTGGTAATATATATCCGATATATTTAATAATAATAGTGGTAAAGTATTTTTAATAATTTACATCCTCTTATCGATTAATATCGATTATTTTCTGGGTGTTTTTTTTACATATAAATTCTATTATCAAAAAAATAGAGAAAAAGTCAAATTCAATGGATGTATTCAAATTGAATCATACCTCTGAATTTGGTCCGCTTGTCTATAATATTGTGTACGTATTTTCATCTGTGATTACCAATAGAATACGTGAGAATTAGACTAATTTCTAAGCCCCTTTGTCCATCTAATCTTCTCTCTTAATCATCTCCCGTTACCTGTTATCACGTCTTCAATAATTAATGTGCAAATAATCAGGAAGTTAGTTATTTATAGTCCGCAAATTCCTTCCACATATATCTATCTCTCAGAAACATTAAGGGCATTACGAAGTTGAATATAAATTGATTAGCAAGGCGTCTTCTACAGTGCAGCCATAATTCTGATAGAGATATTTTCTTAACTGCTCTCCTTTGTCATTGAAGGTACGCAGGCGAAGTTGTACCGGAGAATAATGAAGTTCAAACAAATGATAAGATTACACCATTCCTCAGTTTGGTATATTAACGGATAATTTGTAGTAGCAAGGGGAGTTTAAATGAGTGATTCATAACTTCTTCCGATGGATATGGGAGCAAAACAGGAACTGAAATGTTTGACAGTTTACTGTTCACATTCTATTCAGGCATCATCATTTACAAATTAAATGTATTTAAATGAAAAGTTTTCAATTTCAGAATAATAGGTGCTCAGTCAAAGATTGATGTGGAATGTGATTCGGAAGCTAAAACACCGAAAATCGTATCAATCACATACCCAATTTCAGAAAATTGTAATCTAGGTCCAGTGATTACTTACATGTGAAGGTAACGCTATGGGATTCATCTAATGATCTTCACGTAAAACCGCAATTATGGAGACATTGAAATGTTTCTACTTTCTGTAACCTGTGTAGTCAATTACTACAGCTTTTAATTTACTTAACAACACTCGCTTAGTAAAACATTATTCCAAGAAAGGTTTTAAAATACATTACACTTTTGAGAAATCCATGCAATCGTTGCAAGAATACTGCTGTTATAGCTGTACAGTTTGTTAGTTGCACACGTACAATTTTATTTTGCTAGTGATAGCATTTAATTTTTATTGCTTTTTCGAGTAATGTCTACTTTTATTGTTATCTTAAGGAGGCACGGCATATTTAATTTGACAAATGCCGATAAATAATTTTAAAATACCTTTCTTAGCCTGAATATTTTCTTATTTTTTTCTCTATTATCTCACAAAATTTTATAACTCTAAGAAAAAAATCCGGAATTAAACTGTTAACTTAAATTTTCTTTGATATTCACACCCTGATAGAAAATAAAAACTTTTAACTGATTTATTTTTAAACAAAAAAAATTACAAGTTCTTCATTTAAAATGCTAAGGATTTTTCTATTGTAACAAATGTTTTGATAATTTTTTAACTATTGTTATTAATATGGGTAACAAAGTTTGATATGTATATTTGTGAATCAATTCAACTAACTCTTATTTTTTTAAAAATAAAATTGATAAATTTAGAATTTCTACATTTTTATATAAAGGAATTTTTAATCAGCATTCGTAAAAAATTACTTAATGAATTTCAATCATATTATCACAAAATCAATACCAACTTCTGTTGCACAAAATTTGACATATTCGTACATAAATAATCATGTGCTTACCTTAATTATTGTATGAGTTCAATTACTGTATCAGTATTCATGGGTTTTTAGTTTTTTTTGAAAAAATTAAATGGTTTGCTTTTTGGGTTCTTTTAAACAAAAAAATTTTGCTTTACATATACATAGATTGCAAGCAATAAACTGTAAATGCCTTTAAACTTCAAATAAAAATTTTTTATTTAAATCATACTGAATCCCCTTAGAGATATTAAGTGTCATTCCTTTATAATAAATGTCTGTATTCTAAAGAATAATTTACTGATTTAGTACTAAAATATTTAACTAAAGATCTGATGTTAGATCTTTAATATAAACTTGGACTTAAGAAGATCCCAGAAAAAAAATCATTAAATAGTACTTTATTTTTCTATTGTAGGGTGCAATACTTACAAACAAACAACTATTATCCCCATTCAGATTCCATTCAGTTGCAATATAACACTATCCGAAATATATCATTGTATGAGTTTTTCGCATCCCCAGTTATCCTATAGATATCAGTACAGTAATAATTCTTATTTTTGGAATTTCTAGATTGAAGAAATTGTATTGTTTTCAATACCTTGTAAACTATAGATCCCTGCAAGATGATACTCGTTTCTTGGCACGGGTCCATGCCTTCACTCAGAAAAATGACCGAGAAACGTCTTAGAGTCCAGTCATATTTGGAAAAATGAAATATGGTATCTAAAGAGGACAAAAGATCATATTTTATAATACAGTCATAACTCTTAGTGACTCGAGGTTGTTATACAGCTACATTTCACAGGTTGAATTCTAGACATAAAATGCTTTTTAGTTGTTCACAAGCAGTAATGACTTTTCCTAGATTTTTTAAAGTTGTTTGAATCATAAAAAGTAATGTAAAGGCAATAAATTTTTAAAGAACGTTGGATTATTTCTATCGTTAAAAATAAATAGTAAAAGATACTTGAACACATTTATTGAAATAATTATGTGTCCATGTATTATCTATATTTATGTAAAGAGTTACAATAATTTAAATACAAATGAATCTAATCATGTAAGTAATAAAACTCTTTAAGATATATTTTGTTTCTTTTCCACTAGTAATGAAAAAATGCGCTGCAACTTCATGTATTATGTAATTCATTGATATTTTTATAACTGTTGCATTATTTATTTTTATCCAAAGATTCGTAAACCGTGATCATCTAATTTTATGAAAGATATTGATTTTGAGTTAAATCATATTGATTCAGTTAGTCCAGTATAAAGTTGCAGTAGTTTTGTTTCGATACCTCATCCTCATGTTGCTTGAGGAAAAGTTCACACTCAGTTTTAGATTTCCATTAGAGATCCGAGCGCAGCGGATGTGCGGAAGCCATTGAATAGAAATTGAAATGTTTATAAGGAAGATATTGTAATTATTTACTTTTATTAAACTTAACACTAGAAGTGATACGCTATGTACCAGGAGTGGCAAATCTTTATGGATCAACGTGCCATTTTTTTCTAAAGAAGTGTTTAGTGAAGTACAGACGTGCCGTCAAGTAATTCTGTTTTGTGATTATTGGGAAAATAATAAAACTAAATACTAAAAAAACAAAAGTCTTTATTTATTACGAAAAAATACTTTTTTTACTGTATAGTTGTAAATGTTTTAGTTATACATGTAATTCAAATTAAAGTAACATTTGTGTAAGTTCTGTTGTTGCAGATCGTGTGTGTGTGGATTACGAATAACTTATATTAGGATTGTAAGATATTACTTTTAGTATAATGCATGCTCAATTGGAGTCATCTTCCAGTCGGCTTTTAAGTAATTAATTATTTTTACTGTGGTTCACTCTTTTGACAGGAGGATTTGAGATTTGTTTCAAAATGCCATTTTACAGATAATGCTGCATATCACTATTCTAGAGCATAAAACACACACCACTTTGTCACCTTTACTAATATAATGCCATATTTGTAAATTCACCAAATTTGAAATTCTGTGTTACATTTACTATCTTACCCTTTTTTATTCTTTTGCTGAACTAGCCATGTTAAATATTAGGTTGGGGGGAAAAACTCATTATTTTTGCTTGAAATTGAAGATTTTATTTAACATGCTTAGGATTGTCCGATTTGAGTTAAATATGTACCGTTTTGTTGTATAATTTGTTGCCATTTCAAAGGTATCTTCATAATGCCTCTCTCATAGAAGTCTTGGTCCTTATTGGCTAAACACTCTATTATTCGATTTTCACAATCTTCTCTTGATTCCAATTTCTTATCACTCAGGAAGTTTTGTAATTTCGCGAAAAAGGTGGCAATATCTTGGTGCCTGGTCCGGAATGTATGGTGGATGCATTAAAACTTCCAAACCAAGCTCCCAGAGTATCTGGCGGATCACTACAGACAAGTGTGGTCTGGCGTTGTCCTGATGGAACACAACACCTCTTCTGTTGGCCGTTTCTGGTCAATCGCTAGCTTCAAACAATCCAGTTGTTGACAGTATAAATTTGAATTTAGTGTTTGGCCATACGGAAGCACAACTCATAATAAATTATTCCTTTCCAGTCCCATCAAATACACAGTAGAACCTTCCTGACTGCTAGTTCTGGTTTGGCCACCGTTTGAACCGCTTTACCGCGCTTTGACCACGATCGTTTTCGCACAATATTGTCGTATGTGACCCCTTTCTCATCTCCAGTCACAATCCGTTTAAAAAATGGGTCGATTTCATTTCGTTTGGCCAAGGCTTCGCAGATGGAAATTCAATCTATCATGTTTTTTTATGTTAAATGGTGTTGCACCCAAACATCGAGCTTCTTTTTGAGTGCAACTTGGCGCAAATGGTTTAAAACTGTTTATGGTCAATCTTTTGCTCCTGGGTGATGCTACGACTACTAACATGCCGGTCAACTTCGATTATTTCTGTGATTTTATAGACATTTTCGACGACGAGCCTGCCTGTGTGAGGTGCATCTTTAACATCAAAAATGCCTGAACGGAATCAACGAAACCAAAATTGCACGTAATTAGCTATTACAATATCGGCACCATAAAAAACATCTACAATTTCAGCCGCCTGGCTTGCATTTTTGCCTTTATCAAAGAAAAACAGTGAAATGTACCGAATTTTCTCTTTGTTGACTTCCATTTTTAACACCCTGTAACACGAAACTGAATGGACCAAACAAAAAACAGTAAAATAATTTTTTTAGTGGGAAATATAACCTTGACAACGAGCATAAATTTGAAATTGTTTGATCGATACTTCATGAGATATCGACACTACAGCCATCTACCAAAAAAATAATAAATAATAGATTTCTTTTTCCCCAACCTAATAATACTTAAAAATCGTAAATATAACACTAATAAATTTTAAAATACAGTTGTGTCAATGAAATTGACTATGCTATCCGTAAACAAAATTTGAATCATCAGTATATAATTGTAGTCCACGACGTATAACTAAGACAAAACAATAATAAACGAATGTGTTCCCCGCCGCGACCGATCACTCGCATTTGTTCGTAGCACTTCATAGTTAACTGCTATTTTGAAATAAAAAGCAAACCATTTTGATCGCTGGCGTGCCCAATATATTGTGTCGCGTGCCATGAATGGCCCGCATGCCAATATGGTTCACTATCCCTGCTATAAACAGACAAGACATACTAAAGGGTAGGAATCAGGTTATATATATCTGAATGAGATGCAACCCTTCGAACTTGACAAAGTGAAAATTCTCCGTAAACGTGTATCGTAAAAGTGGCTACTTAATTATGATTCTGACACAATGTGGTAATATCGTCCCCAAGTATCAGCTATCCTCTATAATTATCCCCTATTATATATAATCGTCAACTTCACTCACTATTTATACATTATCCGGTCGAGACTTTCATTTGTGGTGCAACGTTATTCTAATTTAAAATGTCAATTTAGCTGAACAGAAGTACATCCGAGTTAGAGAGATAGCCCATTACTACAGTTTATAAATGTTTTTCTGATTGCTTAAATGTATGAAATTATTCACACAGTGAAATTTATTCATTAAACCAGTACTCACACAAATAACTTCATAAAAGTACCATAGCGGACTTGATATTCGTTTCATTTCTTTTTTTGAGAGGTATTTATATGCATATTAATATTATTTCAATCAATATGAAAATATGTAAATGACTGTTTCTTTCTAAAAAAATCTATATACTCCTTCAGCTTTTGTGATCCCAGTTATTATATTCAGAAACATAATTTAATGGAAAAACTCCCATTGGCACATTTTTGTAACTGTGAATTGAATCTTCATCATTTTCCTATAGATACAAACATATGTGCGAATAACAATAAGAAATGTTTGAAATATTTTGGTACAAAATAAGTTAGATGTAGTTGTGATTGGCGTATATATAAGCAATAAAAGTGTTCATTATATATTTTGCAAATGAAAATTTTTATACAAAACACCTATTATAAATGTGTTGCATAAACTTTACTTTTAAAATTTAATTAAAATCATTTATATAAATCCCAAGTAATTAATTCATACAAATATGAGCAATTTTTGAAAGCTACGAATATTTATTTTTTTACATGTTTACCTTCATTAGAAAATAAATCTTGTATTTTAATCTTCAGTAAACTATCTATCGGTGTACTTTATAGACAATGAAGAAAAAGCAGAAAATCCTATTTCTGCGTGAAATTGGTTAAACGCGCGTGTCATACTTAATTAAAATCCCAGCATGCTAGATTTAATCCATTGTTGTTTAAAATATCACAAATCTCGCATCTTTGTATTTCTAATTTTACTAATTAAGATAAATGAAAAATAACATTTAATTAGTAGTCTTTTGGATCTGTATATATATTTTATACAAAGTAAAATGTTGTAAAAGCTGCAGATTGCAGATTTATAATTTAAATTATATAAAAATGAAAATTATTCACAAAAAATTATTATGAACAATCATGTAGTAATTATTTATTGTACAAATTTACTATTAAAAATAACTTTTTAAATCATTTAGTTCGTTATTAATCATATTTTAAAATCTTCACTCAAGCGCGTGAAATTGAAAGTGTTGTAAAAATTACAATGTTTAATTGGTCTAAAATAATTAGTAGGTTGATGTATTTATTTTATTAATAGTTAATTCTGAAAAATTGTGAAAGAACACTATTATTAATTGTAGTTAATAAATATTCGTATTGTTTTAATTTTTTGTATCAACTTTAATCTAAATAATTAGATTTAAGTAAAATTTTAAAGTAGTAATATAAGTATTCAAATTTTTATGTAAGAGAAACATCTCTAATAACGTATGGGAAGATGTTATATCGTATCAGGCAATATAATTTAGAAATCATTTTGATTTGGTTGGGTTTTATTAACATTCTAATACAGTTAGGAGAAAATTGTTTTCTTCATAACGTAAGATCAAGCTTAAATAACAAAAATTTCTATCCTGGAGATTCATTCTTCTCATTTCCACACCAGATGTAAAAGAACATCGGTGCTCAGTAGTATGTAACTCGTCGCGACTCTGTTTTTCTACGTAATGAACCTTTAGAGCAGCGTTTCTCAAACTGTGGGGCTCGCCCCTAAAGGGAGCGTAATAACTCTACGAGTTAGCGCGAGCATATTGAAAAGTAGAAAACAAAAGATTATTTAAGAAAATTATTACTTTATGGAAAGTAAGAAAACAAAATACATTCGACATAATAAAAGATAAAAAATACACATTTACACTTATATAATATACTTATAAATACACACCAGTACTGCACAAAGAATTTTATAATTAATTTAACAATGCTAAATTGAAAACAAGTTTAATAATTACCAGCGACCCATGAATTTGCCATATAAAATTTATACCCAAAAATTAACATTTATCTTGATAATTTGAACGGTTTATAAGTAATCCCTTCACACACTGCCGATTAAAAGTTAAGCGATTCGTTCCCCAATGCCCCCGCTTTCTACGTAGGCACGAGGGAGTGTATCGGGGGGAGGGGGAGAAAAACAATAAATAAGCAAATCATCTGAAATAAGTAAATTCTTCGCAAACACTGTCGTCTGTTTGTTGCATTCCAAAGCATTCGGAATAATTTTGTGGATAGCAGTACACAGAAAAGATTGTACTTCGGAAAGACGTATATATACGTCCGGGACAATTATCGCTTTGGCTGGGTGAGACGTTTATATACGTCGGTGGCACTTAAGAGGTTAAAGTCGTGTAATAGCTGTAGCGTCAAAGTATAGTATTATTGAATTCAATACATTGTTATTGTTTGGTGGGGAAGGGAGAGGGGCGCGATGAAAATTATGACTGAAAATTGGGTCACATATAGTGTAAGTCTGAGAAGCACTGCTTTAGAGGAAGGAGATATCAAATACGCCACTCGATTTAAGCTTGACCGGCCATGAAACTTGTGATATTGACCACTCAGTTGCTGTGGCCGTGTATTTTCTATTTAAATAGTTATAAAACTAAAAAATTATTCAAAATATCCTGATGAGTAAAAGAAAATCCTTAACTTGATTCTATAAAAAATACAAAAGATTAACTAACTTGCTAGGTTTGATTATTAAAACTTAAATTATCACAAAAATTAACTATATAAATTATTTTTTCTTACTAATCTTTATATCATCAAGCATTTACAGATTAGAGCCTTAAAAATAAAAAAGATATTCTACCTCTCTATCAGTAAATATATATACCAGACTACTATAAATTTAACTTAAAATAAAGCAATAAGCAAGGAACTGGACAGACATTACACGACAAAGTAATACAGGGAAATACGGACAGAGTAAAATACATATTTCCAAATCTTATGCTCAGGTATAGGATTGCAGGATTAAAAAAGTTTTGAAAGCCAGCCTTTACTTTTATTTGCCCATATTACTGAACTAAAATAACATTTTGGAAAGATAATAAAGTTAGAAAAATATAAAAATCTGAAAGTATTAAAATTAGTTTGACAAAATTCTAATTTACTATGATCTAAGAGTATCAAATAGTAATTTACTAATTTCATTGTACAAAATTAGTACAAAAGAAGTCTACTACTGTATTTCAGGAAATAATTGTTCATAGATATGTTCTTTGATATATTCTGTATGTTAAACAGAGAAAACATGAAAACAATGTAAAATTAACATGTTTTTTTTATTTAAATAAAAAGTATAAACATTTAAATTTTTAAACTATAACTAAGTTAGGAAGCTATCGAAATAATTGACTGATAGTCACATTTATGATTAAGTAAAGTACATAATAAATATCAAAGTGTTAACTAAACCAAACTAACAAAAAACATGTCACAAATGCATGATTGTAAATTTGATACATTAATCATATTTTAAACATTAACTTTTTTTTCAAAATTATTAACCCTGCTTCATAATCTTTATTCGCCGAATAATAATTACGATTACGATAAATAAGTAAACACTATATATTATCTAAATACTATTCCTATAAATATTACTGTCCCAGAGTAGAGCTTTAATGATTTTGAAATAAAAGGCATCCTTTTGTTTTAAGTACTACCATTTGACTTATAATCTATATTGTGAAAATTGTATCAAGGTATTATGTTGTAAGTTGGTTATTGTTAGTTTTAAAAAGATTTAAGTAAATAGAATAAAAAAAAGAAACGAGTCTTACAGTAGTCGCATATGATGTGTAACATCTGACATGTTATCGTGGTAAATACGCAATATTAACTTTTTTCCTGAAAAAAATGTGAAAAAAAAAATCTCGTGAGTGCGGGTATGATTGGAAATAATTTTCTATCGAATAATTCTATCTTTAATGAAAATTGTATTTAATTAACAAAAGGAGTAATGCAATATTTTATCAAAAATAATTATTCTTGTTCAATTTGGGGAATAGCGGAGACAATATACTTATGATAACTAAAATATGACACATATACTTGTGATTTCAAAGTATTTAAAAACCGTTGAAAAACAGCGTCGATAACAGTACCACTGTTAGCAGTCGAAACATTCTAATTTGTGCTTATTTCGAGCTTATCATTCATAAAAGCTATGAGTGGCTCAGCTTTTGGCAACTGAAGTTAAAGTTAAAATCACCACTCAAAATCAGGGGAAGCAAGCGATAATTTTTTAAAAGAGCAGAACCACCTTCGTTATATGGTAAAAGTACAAAATGTAGGAAATCTTTAATTTTTTTTTAACCGTTTGATTCGAAAAAATGTATACGACCACCGAAATCACTGTTTGTCCATTTTCAAATAAGCATTCTGCCGCACTTATGTCCCCCAATATTGTGACTAACGGATTTAGAGTCAAGCGCTCGAATGTTTGATGGCTACTAGAGTTGGACCCCCCTGTGAGGGTAGCGAAAAGACACAACCACGCACTCTCATTAGTCAAATCAAGTAGCGCGCGCTTGCGTCACATCCTGTTACACACATCCGTCCCTTTTCACGAAATCACTCCGAAAAATATCCAGCAACTGAGAGGAAAGATGTTACACATCAAAAAGTAATCTAAGCATAAACTCTCTCTCTCTCGCACCGTTTTTGTCAAAAATAAATAGATCATTAACATGTTTATATAGATAAAAATCATTGTTATCAATAGTGCTCATCGCAAAAATGTAAAAATAAAGTAGCTAAACTATTATTAGCAAGTCCGCTTTCTGGCGCAAGTCTTTAATCTTTATATAGCAATGCCATTGCATAATGTTTCTTAAAATCTAGATTTATGAGAAGCAGCATAATTTTGAAATTTAATAATTTTATGTAGACCATAATTATAAATTTGTAAAAGGACCTTTATTATATTATAAATACCTATTGAGAATAGTTATTAACAGAGTAAAAGTTTTAGTGCTTGAAAATGTTTATGGGACCTATACAATTTTTAATTATACCTACAGCACTGAAATTATTTGTATTTTATAATCTTAGAAACTATACTTATTTCACATATGAACTTTTCTCTTCAAATAAATAAAATTTCTCCGTCGATTAAGATGTAGTATTATTTAAGATTGGTCTATCCTCAACAGAACTAGTAAAGACCTAGATTTTCAGTTATTATCTCTCATAGCAGTCTGCCAAACAGCAATAACAAAAAATACAAATTGCATAGTAAAAAGTTCACAAGTTAATAGAAATATCTGTGTTAGTTATCTATTAATACACACACGCAGTGGGTTATCATCTTCTGTATATAACTAACAGGAAGACTTTTTGAATTTTTATAACGAAAACTAGAATTTTGATGGAATGTTCGCTATTCATAAATTTGAGATGTTTAATATCCACTTCAATTTAATCACCACTTTAATTCGCAACACTGCAAGAAGGACTCAAAAACATGAAAAATGAGACATTTCGCAAGAAATCTTCATCAATCACCCACCACATTAAAATTAGTGAATAACAACACAATTATCCTCGCATCAGCACGCTTTAGGAACGTCGCTGTAGGTTCATTTTCTACATAAAGACCCCTTACGCATGTCTCCTGGTATGACAACAACGAAATGAGGAAGACCATTTACAAAACCGAGTGCCTTTCGTTACGATAGCTGACGGAATTCACTCTCACAGTGCTTGGTAGTGATAGTGCATACTGAAGCATCTCTCCCCGCTTCTCCACGTAATTTATAAATACAAACGTGCAACAATTCTTGGCATGCTTAGTTGGTTCCCCTTCTAAATCGTTGGATGAAGCCCGAAACTGAATTACTGAAGCTTTCTATTCTCAGTGAATAGAGATGAAAAGAATTAAATTGTCTACAATAGTTACTCATCCGGTAGGAAACTCCCCCCAAAATACTTGCATGTTTACCGCGTCTACATGCTTTGCTTCATCTAATGGTTACAAAAATATATTTTAGATATGTCCTTGTGAGGAAGAAAGTCACAAATTATTTGGTATTTTTTGTTCATTATGAGTTATGGGTCTTTTTTATTTATTTATTATCAGAAAATTTCAATCTTTCTCTTTTCTCTCTAGCATTGTTAATCCACTTTTTCGCTGCATTCATTCAGAGATTGATTTACTTGTTTATTATTAACTTCGCACTCTGAAGCAACACGTGGGCTATTGGTAACAAACCTCAAACCTTTGAACCATGTTTGAGTGCATTCATGTTTAGAAAATATATTAATAAGCATTATGACATACTAACGCTTGAATACAAATTCTTACTTTCTATGTTAAATTCAACTATATCTTAATTTTTCACTCTAAATCCTTCACACTTTCTTTAAACTATCTAAAGCAAATAAAAAATAACGTTTCAGACATTTAGTGGGGGCTACCTCAGACTCTGAAGTATTAAATGAACCTTTAAAATGATATGCTGAAGAATACTGTAGTTAATTAAATATTTTAATATCAACGAAATATTCACAGAAACTAGTCCAAAATTCAAATTAATAGAAAAAGTTGGTTTCTTTAAAATTCGAATCACATTCACTTCCCCACTAAGTTACTTCATGATAGTGTAAACTCTTAATAAGCAACGAATATAAATGAAGTATATTAATTATCAATACATAAGTAAAAGAAATACGACACATATATCTACACCCAAATATTTTTTAATTGTTGCCCTGAAATAAGAGCTATATCTTACAATGAATACTATTAAAACATAAGAATATTTCCTTTCCAGAACTCCAGTTGTATTGTAACGAATCCTATTCATGGTTCTTCAACTAATCCTTTTGAGGAAACTATTCTTTAACAGATTTTGATTTAAAAATCTCTTTCCGTAGAGATGACTTGATTTTATGCAAATGTAAATGCTATTTAAACCCTGATGTTGGGGTGTGTGAGGTTAATCGTAAAATTTAGGAATAATAGAAAGTGTATTGCAACTGGGAAGTCACGCAGCCTGAAATTGATATTCTTCCGAAAATCCAAAAGGAGTTGTGGAAGGAAATAGCATTGAAACTGTACCGAGGTATTGTGGTTCGAGAAGGACTGGTATAAAGACCTCCGACTTCAGTTATTTTGAATAGTTTTATAAATTAGATTAAGGAATAGGATTTAAGATTGGTCCCAATTTTAGACAATAAAGTTGTATATCATTCATAAAATGTGAGACATAAAAATAAACGTATCTATTTTTAAGACCATGTCTTCTTCTTCCCCCGACCCTCTTACACATGCGACCTTCGAGGCGCTACCGTATCTCCAAATGCTGAAATTAGTACAATGAGTAAACAAGTAGTGCAGAAACCAAATTTGTCTATGATGTGTCGATTTTTTGTTCAAGGTAGAGCAGATTCAAAATAAGAGATAAAAGTAATGTGCCAAGTTAAGTATTTTAAAAGACAAAATTCATTAAAGCCGCATCATACAAAGTATAAAATAGTATTAAAATGTTACAATTAGTATGCATTAAAATAAAAATTCTAGTAAATAAATAGATACTAGAAAATAATGTCAAATATGAAAACAAAAATAAAAAATAAAATTAATACTATCATTTTCTATTCCTGATAGGATGTCAACAGGCATCGCATACCTAGTTAAGGTGATTTTTGTATGAAATCATGCATATATATCACATCTAATCATGTCATTATCCTCTGATATTTTTGGTGTAGGTGCACTTCTTGATTTCTGGGGTGTCATTTTTATCTCAATTTTGGATTTATTTATAATATGGAACGGAATAAGAGATATTTATGAATTTCTACTTTACTTCTGTTTTCCGTTTTATATAGCTCTGAAAAGTTTAAAGGTTGTCATATGTATTACATAAATTTGGAACTAGAAGATCTGAGTTGATTGATTTTAATTTACTCCACACTTTGAAGGTACACGAGAGCTATTTGCTACATACCTCATAAGCATCGGATTGAACAGCATACAAAAGGATTTCAGCTGTTGCAATGAGACATATTTTTGTAATATTTTGATACATTTTTTGGGAGTGGTTAGAGCTATGAGTATTTGAATATAAATTTTTAATGAGTTTTAAATCTTTGAATACTATACTCTATTCTTTTTTTATTTTATTATTATTTTATCAATAATTTCGACTCCAAAAGATACTCTCAGTTAATATACTTCGGCTTTAGATTTTAGTTCATGGAAGAATACTACCCAACAAACGCACTTTGAGAGCAAGTAAATTTTGCTTTTGGCTATACGTTTATGAATATCCAAACCTTTGACACATAAAGCTGCCAAGGAGAATCAAAATGCACTGTAGACTTTGAGAGTTGAAAAACACCCTGCTTTAGTCGACTCTTTTTATTGATATTTTTCAGACTTGTGTTTAAAACACCCGGATCAGAAAATATAACGAGAATTTCTACTTTAACCCTTAATTTGTGTATTGTTATATTTATTATTATTATATTATTATATATTATATACATTATTATATATTATATATTATTTATAATATATTATATAATATATTATTATATTATATTATTATATATTACATTATTATATATTATATATTATTTATAATATATTATATAATATATTATTATATTATATTATTATATTGTTAGATATTTAAGCCGTATAGAAGTTTTCATAAATCCGCCAGATTTTATTTATTTGATTGTTCGTTGTAGCAGACTTAGCCAAATTAAGGGTTAGAGACCCACATAGTAAAGATCAGAATTAACATTACCACATGAATTTAGTGAATTGTGTAGACGAATTTAGAAACATTTTTGCCAGTAAAAAAGAGTTAGTCTGTAAAATAGACATAGTTTATTTACAGGTAAATCTCCAGATCGTAACTTTATAAGAGAACCATAGCTTAAGATCTTTATGAATAGAAAATAGAGATTAAATAGTCGTTCTCTTGTTTGGTAGTATTAAAAGCTTAAATGAGCTGCAAGTTGATCCATAGGATTAACAAGGACTTTTCCTGGGTTTAAAAAAAATGGAGCGGGGAATGTCTTATCTTTATCTTTATATACCTTCACCCACCATAAAAACCAGCTAGGAAGATAGCCTGACGGTCATCTGATATTTGTCTAGCTTAGCACTTGCACAGAGGTCACCCAAGATATAATACTGTAACAGCAGGGCTAGGTTCCCGCGAAAAACCCAAATCACGCCTTATAAGCCACGTCAACCTTTCAAACATATCTCTCTAGGGGCTCCTAAGAAACCCCATAGAGATTTATCACAAACCAACTGACAGGGTGAAAAATAACACAAAAAATATCCGCAGGACACCTCTTTAAGCCTTATGGGACGCTACATACAGCAAGCATACAGATGGGCAAACTGACATTGTTAGTGACAAATTAAATAACACACAAAAAAGAAAAAGAAATGTTGCGTAGAATTATTATATGCATTTTAAACTTCTTTTTTATTACCTTTAAAAAGCTTTTGAGCATTTCTACACCAAATTTAACAAAATAAATAAATATAGAAAACAAATCGAAATTTTGTTTCCATCCATCTTGATTATGAATGAAAATCGTAATAATTGGGTGAAATCTCCTAAATAAATTTTGTGTTTTAACGTTAAACAAAAATTTCAAGAAGTATTGTACAATATTTTCTTTATAGGTTCTTATACATTTGTACTTTAGAACTTTGCAATATATTTTCCAGAAAAATGTTAACTCAATCCATTCGACCAAACTTAGCGTTTTCTTTATATTATCTCTTCCATGAAAACACAAACTCATTCAGAAAAAACGACGGCATTTCGATACGATGCATTTTGCATCAAATATTAAAATCCAACCTTTGTGGTGCGTCCAGATGTAAAAATATTCTCGCAGCTAAGCATCTATCGAAAAGCATGAGGTATAAAAAATCAAGATATTATAAATATTTCATTTTTATGATTGGTGAGGGTGTGGTAAAAGAAGCTGAAGGTTGGGAGTTTCGTGCATTTGAATAAATGAAGCATCGAATCTTTTCGGAGCTTTTAAAAGACATCTGTCCTCTGTCATTTGACTTTTTTTCTGTTCTTTTTTTTTTTTTTCCTTTTCTTAAATATATAGTACAAGGTCTTTTGAGATTTATAGTATAGGCTATTTAAGTATCTTCTAATGCCCATTTAAATTTTCGGTGGTTGATCTGTATACTTATTTTTAACTAGAATGAACTCAATTTATTCTTTGCCGTTTAATGGATTTTTTTTTTTTTTTTTTTGCGTGAATCAGATTTATTTTACCTTTTCCCACACAATAAGTTTCTCTTCCCTGTTTTTTTGAAACATTGTAAAAAGAATGGAATGAAACTTTAGCACTTGATATGCAAAAAAGTCTTATTTATTTATTTTAACCTGGGTGAAGGTGCACATTTAATACTAACGTTAGTGGCCACGCGGGGTGACTGAGTCACACTAATCCTTTCTTTTTTATAATAATTTTTATTTCATGGCACAAAAATCATAATTCCAGTGAATAATTTAACTAAGAGAAAGTCTATTTACCTTTCATTATAGAAAACGTTTGCCACTCCCAAAAGAGAGGGAGATATGGGACACACACGTTTTAGTTCCCATGATAAGAGAATACTGCCAAAGTCATTGGTAATACACACGCACAAGTAAACAGTTTTCACAATATAAAGATTTCGTGACCTTGGGGTGACTCTGTGCCCCACTCAACCACTCCCGGGTTAAATGTTAATAATTTTTAATTCAACGAAATTACATTCAGGATTATAATCCTCAAAAAAAATTAAGCCTTTTGCTTGATTTGTAATTGGACTGTAAAACATGGATTTCGTCACCTAAGAAATATTAAGGTATCCGACTACGTTCGGAACCGTGATTTTGTAAAAGCGTGTAAATGGATAATATGTATGATATTTAGCGTCACTTAGATTA
>BMAV01000970.1:131667-169406 GCA_019973955.1 Trichonephila inaurata madagascariensis
AAAAAAAAAGAAAAACTTTATAAATTGTGAAAGAGGATTCTGGGCTTTCAATAAAAATACAATATCTGTCTTTTGTGTGATTTTTCTTTAAAATGTCTAAGAGATATTTTTCTTCACCAAAAAAATGATAATAAAATAAAGCTTACTTTTTTCATAAGGTTTAATAATAATTTTCTTATGTAAAACAATAAACTCGTTTCTCGATTTGCTTTTAAATCACAAAAATCGCACAAAAAATAAAATTGATGTTTTGGGTGAAAGATAAAAAAAAAGTATTTTTTTCTAGTAAAAAAAAGTTTTTCCTTCCAGAGTTGAAGAATGAAATCAACCTTATTATCTTATTTGCTCGATCATCTAAAAAAATAGAAAATTGATTTTATCTCAGTTTACAATCACATCGTGCCACGCGAGCTAAGAATCTTAAGCTCTTATTTTTCCCTAAAAATATATCCGCATTCTTTTTAAAAAGAAAGAAAACATTTTTATCCAAATATTTCGCTTTTCCTGAAAATTATGAAAATCTATTTAATCTGTTTATTTTCCTATTTTAGGAACTCGAGATTGTCCATCATGCAAGAGTTCCAATTTTTTTTTCATTATTTTTATTTTTAAATAACTAGGGAAGGTTCGCTCTGTCCGCTTAACCGTAGACTAACCCCCACTGTACAAATTATACTACTGTTCATACTCATTGCTTAAATCGTAAAACTATAATTTACATGTATTACGTTGTTCTATTTTTTTCAATATAGTGTAAGCAGGAAAACAATAAATTTAAAGGGCTCCATTTCCGCATTTAACTTTTTTTTAATAGAGTGTAATTAATGTTTTATCTTCTTGAGGAATTATTCTTCCACTTTATACTAGTGTAAATAATTTATATCTGGATGTTTAATAGGTTAGTATTACTTTCTGTTGCACTTATTTTATGATAAAAATGGTAATATTCGCAAGCAATGCCGTCCCTTACATTATAATGGCGTTTCTATGGAAACGTAGAAATATTGGCGATGCAGCCAATTTGGCATCATATTTGTCGACCAAATTTGGTGACTTGGTGACCATATAGATGCTTTTGGAAATTTCTGGAAAAATCTGTAACATCAAGATCTATGACGTAGGTGAAATTTTCGAGAAAGGTCAGGCAGGTAGAGGAGGACTCCCTAGGCAAATCGTTCTTGACGCTCCTCTTCAGTTAAATTTAAATTTTTACAACCTATTTTTCTTCCTATACCTCATGTAAAAATAAATATATTACATCACCACGTAAAAAACCTTTTTTTTTTTATAGAGAGAGATATATAAAATGAAAAATACTTTTCTATGTCTTTTATTTTTTCTTCAAATATATGTGTTGATTTTTTTAAATTTTATTACGACTCTGAAAACCTATTACTTAGCTCACCAGAGAAACATAAAAGAATTAGTAAATGGACATTTTTTAAAAAAACCTGTCAAGTCGTATAGTCCCTAATTTTATATAAATGTATTGCATCTTTATTATTATTTTAATAAGAGCTAACCTTAAATTTAATTTTTTCAAAAAATTCACATGTGGGCTAAGGTGCGAAAAATTTCAAAATGATGAATATTCCGGTACATTTTAACCCGAAATTTTTTCAATGACTCTTTTTTTTTTTTTGACAAAATCACTCATTAAAGTATTTATTTTTTTAGTATTAATATATGTACAAGTTCTTATAGCATGAAGATAAGTCAATTTTTTAAATATTCTTTCTGTGCTGAAATTTACGTTCTTAAAGAATTGCGCGAACGTTATTCAGAATAAATCTCTCCATGAACTAATGCATACCAATATTATAACTTGGATTGACCCCCTGTTAAAATACTTCTAATTTAGGAAAACAAAAATTCAAACCTGATTAGAAGCAGAAAGAGCAGTAATTTTTCTTACAGTAAAAGTAGAAAAACCATTTTTGAACGTTCTTTATGAGGTTTTTTTCTTAATGGACAATCAATCGCCTTATTCATTGAGAACGCAAAAGCTTGGCGTTCATTGCAGTAAAGACTTCAAAGTGTAAATAATATCCTTTGCACATATGCGAAAATATTCTACATATAATAAACACAGAAACTTTACATAAAAATATTTTACAAAACACACTAACTTAAAAATTTGATTAATAAGGAGTTTTTAATGAATCATATACATAATAAAAAGTTAAAACTTTACTTTCTGATATTTATTCGTATGTTTAAAGCGAAGGAAATATAGCAAATGTTTGACGACATACAGTCATTTATTTTAAAAATTTATTTTAATTATTTATTTATTATTGTTATGAGTTTTTTTTATCTCATCTTATCAAACTTAATACCCAATTCATTGTCTTGTCTCAAATTGGACAAAAAAATAATATTCAAGCTCAAGGTTTAAAAATACGTATTAAATTATAAGAGTTAAGGAAATGTATTAAAGTTTCAAAATTACACACGTAATTTTTTTAAAAATTATGTATTCCTTCATTTAAAATAATAAATGAAGAATGTTTAAGAATAAACGATTGTAAGAAACCAAAGTACTAAGAGTAAATAACTATATTTGTGCCAGAGTGCTAGTACTATTATAAATTGGTACAGCTGTCAACTCTCAGACACAGAATCAGCAAAAATCGACAACATGTCGCAGAACTGCTTAAACAATGCTGAACAAATTGCGTCTGTTACGGCTACTAAATCAACCTCCAAATGTTGTCGAATTCTAACTTTCTAAGACTTATTTCAATTCGGTTATGCAATGTAAGTTTAAATAACACTCAAAGTATACCAATAACTCTCTATCTTTAATAAAATATTTTAAATTTTGTAGGGTAAACAAAGTTTTATTTGGCTTTCACATACAATAAAAAGTATTTTAAAATACATTAATTAGAAAACTTAATGTGTGCTGCTGCAATACACCCACACATTTTTCATTTCCTAAAAAAAATAAAACAAACAAAGGATTGAATTTTTTTAACCGCTTACTTTACAAGTTTTTTGAAAAAAATTGCAAAAAATCATCACATTTTTTTTTTTTATTTTATTATAAAATATAAGGAAACGAAACAAAACATGTAGGTTTTAAAATGAATTTTTAATTTTTTACAGGTGTAAAAGAATTTAGTTTTAACATTAGTTTACTATCACGAGTTATCTCGGGCAAATGGAAAAAAGTTAAATATTGGTCTTTTTATAATAGTTTTTGAAACTAGGGGCAACATAAAGTGATAACTGATATTCTGTACCCTGGTATCTTGTCTCTTTTCTTACTAGCTTACCTCTGGAATCTCTTTTACGGGAGCACAGAGTTTACTGTCTCGTTGGATATGGTTTCTTTTTCAGTAATAGGAATAACATCTGGAAAATTCCCTGAGGTTAACCTGAGTGGTGAAAGACTAATGCTGAGTCTTCCTGATGTGGCAGAAAACTTGCCACGATGATTTTCTGAAATTATTTTTTCATTCAGTTCCATTCTAAATTGCTTAGGTGATCGTGAACATCCTGATTTACAGTACAAAATGTAGGCTACAGACAGAAGAATCACTTTCCACTATTTTCAATGTCCACCTCTTCATAATCACTATCTGAAAAATCATCGCTTTCGCTATCTTGCATCATCGCCATTATTTTACTTTTTTTCATCGGAACTATCCTTCTTTATACATTACAAATCCACCAGCCAATGTGTACTATACAATAGAGAAAACACGTGAACTGACCCGCCAAAAGATTCACGAAACCAATAAAACTTTGCAAACCGCCAATCAAAGCTGAATATCTCCTTTCATTTCCTCCAGTACGAGTAAAATCGTAATAAAACAAATCGTGCTCACAAATTTTGCTTCGCCCGAGTTTTCTCGAGGTAATAGTTAACTGCAATATATACGAAATCGAGATAACTCGGGATAATCAGGCAAGCGGTTAAAAACGTCATTTAAAACTTCTTTAAAACCATCAAAATCAAGTCTTAACATTTTCAATTTTCATAAAAATAAGACTGTAAGCAACAAAAAAAACTTCTGATATTTTTTTAATGGTTATGCTGTTTATAGTCCTTTTGGTGATATACATTCCATTCTAATTTGAAATATAAATATCTAATTCAGATAAAATTTTCAAAATTTTCTTGTAGAAGTCCTCTTAACTTTTGAACTCTAATGATCTGGGGAAAATATATATTTAATTACTTTAAATTATTCTAGATTTTCTCCCGAAAGCTATGTACATTAAGAAATGTATTTGAATAGCTAAGCGAAAATTTCTTTAAATGTTCTCTTTCTAATAATCTAACATATCCAAATAATGTCGCCTTGATTCCCTAAAATACATACTAGATTAATGTTCACGAATTTTTGCTATAGGTATATTAAAGGCCATAATAATAATCCTAAATCATAATGATTTTAGAATTTTGAATTTTAGTGGCTCTAATCCATTCATTTTTGTAGCATCATTTGTACTAAAATTATATGAGTTAAGTTGGTATAAAAAATTCCTCTTAAGCTGCCTAAAATTCGATGTATTCTTAGTTCAAAGAACAGTGAAGCAAAAGTATAAAAAAAAAAGGTAGGAAAAGCCATTAACCCTTTAATGGGCACAAAGCTAAAATAAACTTTTCTGTGATAAAGTGCTTGATAAATGTAATATTCTCATCCTCTATAAACATTATTTAGACATAAAAAATATCTAATCAAGGGTTTTTTTTTCCTGGGTGGTGGTTAGAGACGTTAGAGCCACTGCGCACTTAAGGCATTTAACTTAATTTTCAGGACAGAAATAATGAATCATACTACAATAAACTTTTTATGAAAAATTAACATTTATGCTAATAACTATTTCAATAACAATTAAATACAACGCATAAGTGTAATTTAATAATTATAGAATAATTGTACTTAGTAGAATACTTACTAAAATATACATTGAAAATGGTATATATCCACATTTTATATTTTATTTAATTTTAGTTTAAAAAGTTAAAAATGAAGTAATATTTTTGAGGATTTAAATTAGTTATTTCACAAATTTGATGAGCTACTTACTGTGGAACTTTTCAAAACAAGTAGGACCATTTGCTTGAAGGCGCAATGGTACGTTGCAATACCGGTACAGCCATTGGGAACGAAGAACGTATTTTCTGGTATTGCAAAGAGAGTATCTCCTGTACAAATCCCCTTCTTCTCTCTCAAAGAGGAAGAGCAAAAATATCAAGGTCATTTTTCTGTTCTATGTGAGCCGTGGATAGAGCCTCTATATCCACATATAAAAGCTTTCCAAAAACCTAGATAAAACCTTTTTTTTTAATTGCACATTTGCTTAATTCATTCAGATGAGAGAAAAGTATACTTGAGACAAGTCGAAATTTTTTTCAAAGATCAGAAATTTTATTTATAGCAATCAAAATACAATTTGTAGATTTACACCGAGAAACTCTGTTTTTAACTACCCATCAGAGGACATGAAATGCAAAAATAGTTATCGTGCTGCCATCTGTATTGATTTTTATGCGTTTTAGCTTCAATTAACGCATGTGGATAGACTAAATATCGACCACCCGCTTGGAGAAAAAATTTTTAATATGTGTCTAGACTTATTAGCCACTGCCGGCAAAAGCGTTAAACCTCAAGTAAAAGTTACATAACTTATTTCAAGTTAAATGATACTTTAAGATTATAACATGTAGCACATATTTGAAAAAAGACTTTAAAGAAGGCAAAACGCACAAGCAATAGATACAGACATCAGCCTGTAGTCGGGCTTATTATTGAAATAGGATGAAATAAAAATCGATTTTATTTGTAGTTTAAGACATGATTTACGATTTTTTTTAAATACAAAATGTAAAATGTTCTAAATTATACGAGATGATTTCTGTTAATTGTTTTATTTATCAGGAAATTTCCGACTTCCATTTCACTCTATTATCGGTAAACTCAGAATTTAATGGCAGAAATGTTAATAAAAAATGCATCTATTTTAATATGTTTTTCTAATTAATTTTAAAAAAAAAATTATAGATTGTTGCATTTGATTTGTGTTATACAAGGAATATATATTTAAAGTATCTCGTCACTCTTTTTATGTAACAGCTTTGTTCATCACCTATAATAGAAAATGTTTTTTTTTTCCTTTTTGATGTATCTTTATGATTTAAATACCATGATTGTAACATATAATTAAATAATTCGTCTGCATTCATTTTAGCAGTAGATACATGATTAGCATACTGATATATCTGTATAAATCTTATATATATATGAACGACGTAGGGTAAAGAGTGTATATAAAATACAAAATTTTTTTTAAAAAAAAAGGACATAGACACGCACACACACACGCACACAAGGAGACTCGTAACTCTCATTATGCTTTTTATTCTTTTTTATAATGAAGTATCATTTTTGAAACGAATTCAAGTGCCTTTGCTATAATTGAAGGAAAATGAACTCAAAAACGAACGAAATTAAAGTCAAAACAAAGGCATCTTTGTACACAAAAACATTTATTTTTAATAAAAACAGTGAATGCAATACATTTTTCATAATTTTCCATGTTGAACTTTTTGTTCTAATTTTTCTGTAGTAATCGGCTTATATGGGCTTTCCTACTGACTAATAAGATTATGATAAAAATTTAGTTAGTATTGTATTTCTTCGGTAAATTTTCAAAATATTAACATTGCATTATTTGTACATGTATTAAATGTATAAATAACATTTTTAATAATCAGAACGCTGCGTTGTCATTTTGTTAAGTAAATGGAATTATATATTTAAAAAGTTCATATCTGATTAGTGTATCAATATAACTTTGAATGTGAACAACTGAATAAACTTTTGAAGCCAGTGTAGCTTTTTTAAGAAGAAAATTCGTATTTTTTTATCTTAATTATTAAAATAATAGTATAATTAAAAATAAACAGTGAGAATTAAATTAAATAAATTAAAAATCTTTATCCACCTCTCATTCACTTTTCAACTCTTTATACTCTTAAAATAAAAGTATTTATAAAATATGTTACTCAGCTACTTATTACTTGCATAGACACAAAACCTTGTAAAAATAAAAAGTATTGAAACAAATAAAGAAACGTTTTCAGTTCATAGTTTTCTCTTTTTTTATGTTTAAGAACTTTCTAAAGATATTAATAGAAAACGCAACCCACAAGCGTGTAACTAATCTTCTGGTTCAAACAATGAAATCAACTTCTGCATACGCTTTCAAATTTAAATGCATCGAAAAAGTTTTAATATTTGCGCCCATTCATTTAAAACACCGCAACATTCACGAGAATTTTTCTATAAATGCGTTTAGTTAAAATATGAAGAAAATAAATTCCCGGAGCTCCAAACCCTCCCCCTCCCCCAACCAAGAAACAACTTTCCCGAAAAGGAATTATTAAATTGTTAAGTAGCGAGCGAACAATTAGGAAACTGTTACATCTTTAAGCACATTACATTTTGAAAAATTAGCATTTAATTACAAATTGAAAGGTTTTCTGCGTCTCTTTGCATTAATTTAATTAAAACCGGAACCTCAAAATTCTCAAGCTAGTAATTAAAGCGCATTTTTCTCCTTTTTTATATTTTTCGCTCTCAATTTTCATTATTAGCTTACTCTTTTTCTAAAAATAAATGGCCTGCAATTCTCACATTAATAATTTTGGTATTATGTATATGTGAGAAAAGGTCTCCCTAAGCGTAAACAACAACCATTCGAACGATACTTGGAATACTTCTATGGTTTTCGTCTTCAGATCTTAGAAAAGCTTTATCACATTGCTTCTTTTAATTGATAGAATTGAGTTGAATGATATATTTATTCAATAACTATCCCAATTAGCAATATATATATATATATATATATATATTATTTGTCACTTAAAAATTACGATTTGATAGCGAAGGTAAAATACACTAGCCTCACAAATGTTAAGGTACAACCAGTATTTTGTGCCTAACTTGAAAACAACTTAGCAGAAAAACAGTAAACATGGAAGAATTGTATTTTTAGCAGTTATTTATTTAAATTTAAATAATTTCAAGGAAAAGCATGATTTACAAATTTAAAAAAAGAGTTATATTTTATTACTGTACTACAGTGTTCTATTAAATACATCGCGTACTTTAGCAAAAAAATTAAGCTAATGGTTTTGATAAGAAATGTGCTAGCTCCTACTTATACTGATTTATCAACATCGATTTTTCGTGCAATCTAAGTTGTCGGACACTGGGATTCGAATCAACGCCTGAGGAAAGAAGCAACCCTTATCTCAGCTTATTTTTCTATTTTAGAGGAGAACATAAAATAGTCACCGGTCTATCGATGCACTCTCAAAGATCCTGTATCGGATTAAGGTTCGGAGATCGAGTTGGTCATCCTATTCGCTGCAAACCTCGACGCTCAAAATTTTCATTAGCATATCTAGCCATGGGGATGTGGCGGGTATTATATATTTTATCAGATTAAAAGAATATGATGTAATTCATGGAAGAAGAATCTTGTCTACCGATATCTCACATCAGTCCGAGTTCTTCCTTAGAACACATACAGATCAGTGATATCTCCCTTAGGGATACGAATCAAAACCATGATACCTTCTACTGTATTTTTTTTGTCAAAAAAAATTAGATTGGTTGTTTCTAATGCCTTATTCTCTTCAGATAATCATACAGCCTGGATCATAATCCAAAATAAACAGGAACTCGTCTGTAAAGAGTACAAAGTCCTATTTCTGTCTTGTCTAGGTAATTTGTTGTTTTATCCAACTCAAACGGGCACTATGTCTCGTGAAGTAAACATGGCTCACAAGTGGGTTGTCTTGCAAAGAATATTTGATTGGGAAGACATCTACGCCTTATATTAGCAAATATTATTGTCCCCGTTGTAAATTAAATGTAAAATTAATAGATGGAGCTGCAAGTCATCTGTGAGTTATACTTTTTTTTAGCTTGTTGAATCAATTATGTAATGTTCTTTGTGCTGTATACATGTCTTCTGTGTCATCTAAGAAAATAAATCAAAATGTGTAAAAGATAGACTAAATTATTGGAATAACATAAAAGTATAATTGATATAATCGTCTACCTGACCAATGGAATTAAGAATTTAGGAATTATAAAAGTTCCTGTCACTAACCTAAAATGATTCGATGTATAATAATATTATTATTCTTTCAAAAGAGCTACAAACCGATTTGTACAGGAATTGTTAACTGTAGAATTCCTGAAACAGTTGCTCTCAAAACTTAATTTTTTTTAACCGGATCTTAGACTTTGGATCATACACTACAAGGCAAATGACGTTTTACAGCAACAGCTTATGATAATCCAATTTTTAGTTATGCAGTAGTCCACCATCAAAAAGAATACGTACATATATTTGGTGCTTAGTGTTACGCATTTGTCAGGATTTGTTGATCTGTTTGTCGATCATTGTGATTTATTTCCGTATAACTTTTCCTCGTAGTTGGTACTTTTAAAATAGACACTTAGTTTAAAAACTTTCAGATACATAAAATTTTAAAATATGATATTCAGTTATAAGTATTTCAATTTAAGGTTTCTTAGTGATGCTTTATGAAAATACAGAAAAGTTAACAAGAGCATTAAAATTGTGAACCTTCTTCTGCTCTTCTGCACATTTCAGACTAAAAAAACTGTTTTACCACTAGGATTAAAACATGGAAGAGGAATGACTCCAAACCTTTTGAAGCGAACTATCTCATAATTAATCTCTTATTCAATGCATTATAGCAACTGCATTATTTGAAGTAACATATGATTCAAGAAGGCAGCAAACATAAGTCAACTAATTCTTTATGGCTTATAAGCAGATAAAATTTAGTAATTAAGTACAGCGCTCATGTTTTTATTAAATCTTATACAGAAAAAACTGCTGACTAATATCTAAAACCTAACTCAGGAAAAAAAACTCTAATCTAAAAAAACTGTGAAAGTGACAGAAAATGGTAAAAAAAATCTCTTATCCTTGTAAAAATAAATTTCAGTTGGAAAAAAAACCACTTTTTTTTTTCTCTTTATTAAAGAAAAAATCTCGATATGTTTTCCCGAAAGCTGTACTCTTGGGGGAAAGGTAATATCACTACGCGAGATTCCCAAAATGCAATTTGAAGCGAACCCATAAAGGTAGACATTGGACGCCTTCCCTGTATCAAATCTAGAACATCGCAGCTTAATTAGCAGCTGTAGTATGTAGAGCAATGCATTACAGGGGGAGAGAATGTCATCGTTTCACTGTTTCGTTAATTAACTTAACAGATATTGTGTGGATGCTGACCAGGTGTTTGTCGACAGTTTCCTAGAAAATCACTCTTCAGGCAAAAAAAATCGATTCAGTGAAAGGATGAAACTTTTTGTATAACTTTCTTGTTCGCGTTTAGTGACAACTTAGATGCGTCTTCCGAAGATAAGGTAAGGGAAGTTTTTCTTTCCCGGTAATTTATTATGTAAAGCGGTGTTATTAAAAGAAGATAATAATGTTTTGCTGATTGAATGAATAATTGATGTACGAATAATTTTTATTTTCTATTCTTATAATTTTGGATGTAATTATTTTTTATTAATGAATAATGTGTCACATTCATTAATCAAGCATATGTCCTTCAATAATGAAATATCTTTAATTCTGATTATATCCAAGGTTATTTCTTTTTTTATATTAACCTCTTATAACTGCCACCAGCGTGTATAGACGACTCACTCAACCGGTAAGTTAAATGCCCCAAACGTATATATACGTCTTACCAAAATATGATCCTGTTATTTGCGCTTCTGTCAGTGAAACTATTTCGAAGGCTTTGGGATGCAACAGAATGGCCTTCACAGTGTTTGCGAAGGAATTACTTTTTTCAGAGAAAAATTTGCTCTTATAAATGTTTTTTTCTTTTCCCTGCAATACACTGCATAAGAGTGCCTATGTGAAAAACGGTAACACTAGGAAGTGAATCGTGTAACTTTAAATCAGCAGTTAAAGGGTTAAAAAATTGATTATTTTGGAATTAAAATAGTGGAAATGAAACTTAAAATTAGTTTGTTCAAGTTTTAAATGTTATTTTATAATCATGAAAGTTATTTTATTTCTTATGGTTTGTGCAACGGAAACTGTTAGAGAAATAGCTAAGGTATTTCTGTAGATTAACAATCTTTCCCTAACTCATAACAAAATAGTGTGTAATCTTATCTAGTTTCAATGGTCTAAAAACAACTCCTAGTATTAAAGTTTTATTATCAAGATCTTCATCAAGTAAGCGAAAATAAAGATTTATTTCTTGTCTTCGAAGATTTCCTCTAAGACAATGGAAAGAATCATGCATTATTATAGCAGAAATAATAATTTACTGGAATTAAATTTAGCCACTTCGTTCCCTAGCAAGAAAATTTCGAATGTCGAACAATACAAAAATATCATTCCTATCTAGGTTGCAAGAACTTCTTATCTAACAACAACTTAAAAGTTCTGGCCCAAGAAAGAAGAAGTTTCAAAGATAGGGCCAAACTAAAACGGATCATATTCTAAACTAGACTAAAACTGTTTATTCGAAAATGTTTTCTGGGTGAACAAATGGGGAATGTTTGATACTGAATGGAATAAAAACTCATTTTTATTTTATTCAAATCTGAACAAAATAGGGACAAAAGTATGTAATCATTTCCTGCATCATATCAAAATGAAACCACGGTATCTTTTAATTATTGTCATTAATATTGCGGTGATCCCTTCTTAACAAAAAGATACTACATTATTTAATCTTCTCGAAGTGAATAATCCTTAAATATACTGCAGTTACTTAAACTGTTTGTAACTGCAAATCAATATACTATTATAAAAATTAATGATTCAAGAATATACGCTTCAGCATATGTATATCAAGAATGGCATAATCCAATAACATTATATTTGATTAGAATAATGTAACATTTTGTTTAATAGTCTTAAGAACTGTATTACAAATTCTTAGTGACACGTTGTGATGAATCAAAAAAATTCTTGAGAAATACTCATTTTAATCTTGAATTAGGAATAAGCACGTGTTGGTAAAATAATTGTTTTAAAATTTCAAATTACTCTAAAATATAAATTAAGGTAGGTAAAATGAATCATTTAAATGCAAAATTTTGCCTTTTATATAATTAAACCGCATTTTTTACTGAAGTATCTTGTGAAATCTGACAATCACTTCGAGGAATAATCAATTCGAGTTCATTTCATTAAATAATTATTCCTCTTTTGTTTCATGTAATGAAATGAAAGTTCATTAAATAAATTTTCGAATGTAATATAATATATATTATCTAATTATATAATTATTTTATCAGCATACAGTAAATTTTGTTAAATCCTTTTAAAGTTTTTAAAGTTCAAGTTTTTAAACTATTATTCCTAATTAATATTTTAATTAGATTTCCATCACCTTTCTTTTAAAATCCTTAAGTAATATTATTTTAAAATATGCAATTGATTCCAATCTGAACTACAAAATAGGTTGTTCATAAAACTTGCTGTACATTTAGAAGAAAATTGAGCAAAATTTTAAATTTAGAAAAGTTCTTTCCACTTAATTTATAATCAGGGTTTTCAATACATTAAAGTTATTAAAGTTGAAGATATTTTGGTGATTTATATGGTAAATATAATTTAATTAAGAAAACTGAAAAAGAAAACAGTTAAGGTAAATAAACAAGGTAAGTAACCAAAAAAGAAAATAATTTATACATATATACATATCTATCTATAGAATAACTAAGAAAAAATACCTTCCTTATATTTTAAGAAAGGATTTAAACAAATGTCCACTTAGTGACATCGGATTATACTGAAATGTAAAGTACTGCGCGATATACGATGTTTATACCGCAAACAGCAAACATAATAACGTAAGCATATATTTATTCCTTAGACTGCATCTGTTTCCCCATCTTTTACTTCTTTGGAAGTTTACTTTCAGCCATGCCATTTATAACTGGCCAAGAATATCGCGTGCAAGGATCAGAACTCACATCATTAAACTCAAAGATCTCAACGTGCCAATGTGTAAAGATTTATCACCAAAATATGCGCCGCTTTCCCCAACAAATATTGTAAAAAATACAAACTAAAATCCCACAACCTTTCCTTGAAGGCTAAAAAAAAATTCTCACCAAGTCGACCATCTTGAAAATTATTTTTACAGGCGGCCAGGCAGAGGTCATTTTTCGCCAACGTAATAGACTTTTCCGGATCATGGAAACAATACCAAGCTGTGGAAGGGGAATCTATTTCATTGACGAGTCAAACGGCTGACTTCCTCAAAGAAGGCAGCTTTACGGCGGGCCATTTCCAGCGACTGTTCCATAGAAATAAATGCATGTTTTATGTTAAGCGAAGGACTGTTCAACTTCTTCATTGTGTTGTCTTTTACAAAGGGTGAGCCGGTTTGACAACGCTGGCTTTGCAGACGCTCTTTACGCGACTCGCAACATTCATCAAATATGTATCAAATGCCTTTTTCTTTTCTCTTACATTCCGCAAAGTTCCCGTTAGGGAGGAAAGAAAAAGTTTAGTGTTTTTCACCAAAAACAATAGCTGAGGGGGAAGGGAAGTAAAAAAGGCAAAATAAAATACTGTGGGGGTGTCCATAAATATGAAGCAGCGAGTCAGAAACATCAGTAAAACGTTAACATGAAAAACGAAGTTCAAATAAAAAGAAAATAGCTATTTGCTCAATCCTCCTGAACTTATTTTTTCTCGCACCCCATAAATCTATCTTTGGAAAGAGACCTCTGCCTTAACTCTTTCGCATCAACTAAATCCAGATAGACGCTTCAATCCACGTAGTAAATGCGCGCGTTTTATGTCATATGCGCACTTTATGGATCGACCACACTTTCGAATCCTGCCTCTTAAGACTAGGCATTCATCAAAGTATTTTAAAGGCCACTCTATGAATTATACTTTTTAAAAGAAGGATCTTTCACCCCTCAAAGATAGGAAGTTCATAATTCTAGGGGTAAAAATATCTAACTAAAACACAACGATGGTACTCTGCACATCATGGGTTTGGACTCCCAAGTGATTAAATTTGTTAAAAATGGGAAGGAAAGTTTATGCTCTATAGTTTATTGTATCACAAATGCTTTGCTACTCACGGTCTGAAATTCAGGAAATTACATTACTTAACTTTCAGATAAACGCTAAAAGCAGCTTAAAAAGCCTTGATGAGTACTTTTCTTTCTTGGTAAATTAGATATAATGTTATCTAAAGAATGCCCTCTACACTTTATAAAAGTTAAATGGTTTATTCAAGCTCTACATTTTTTTAAAAAAAATAGCGGCAATATTTGATTGGGGAAAAGCTGTTCATCTAGAGAACTTTGTAGCAGAGTAGAAAAATTATCCCTAAAATTAAAAGTTATAAATAATTTTTTAAAAAAAAATCAAAATGAAAAACTAGAAACTAGAAACTGTTAGTTATTTAATCGAAGAAAAAAGAAATTTTCGATTTCAAAAATATTTATTTAGCATCGTATTAAAAAAACATTGCTTGAAAAGTAATTATTATTACATTCGTGATCAATCAACATGCTTTGTAAACTCGAAACTTTTATAACGGATTCAATAATTTCGAGAAAAAAAATAATTAATTACGTAACTAAACACAGAAAAAAATAGGTAAATTTGTTAAAATCGGTAAAATGTTAAAAAGAATATAATAACTGATTATACAAATAAATAACAATTGAATAAAAACTTACTAAATTTGAAAAAAAAATGTATTTAATTTAGAGTGTCATATAAAAATAAAAAGAGCTGAAAACAGTTTTAATGTTAAATCTTTAATACTTAGAGACTGAATTTATTTTTTTATAAAAATATGCAGAAAACAATGTACTAATATTATATATTATTTCCTATGGCACCACAAATTAAATGAACTTTTGTTTAGCTAGATTTAACATTACGGATAAGTTCTGCTCACAAAGTTTGAACTAAAAATATGTTCCCGACTACTAGTAATTAAAATAATTTATAAACAGTACGATCGACATTTTATGCATATTTTAATGGTAACAAGAAATCAAAGCTCTTATTTGAAATACTTTATTTAATTCCGCAAAAAAATATAAAATTGATAAATAATTTTAGATAATGCGGAATATATTTCATAAATTTACTGAACTTTGAAATTTGACAATTTTTTATCAATCTTATAAGATTCTAATTATTAAGAATAATAAGTAATTATTCAAGTGCAGACAATTATAAAAATAATTAAAGGAGAATTAAAAAAAAATTTGCAGTTAGTGCATTTGAAATTGTCATAATAAACTTCTAAAATATTACTTAGAATTCTTAAAAATTACCTATGCATTCTATCAATTTCAATAAAATTCTTAGAATAATTTCTAGTTATACTAACATTGCATATCTTCTACCTTTTTTAAAACTTGTTGAAAGTAATCGGGTAAAAGATGAACTATAAAATCAGCACTGGATTTAGAAATGCAGTGTTTTAAAAGCTTTAAATTTTTTGAAATATACCATACCGTATTCCGGAATAATAAAGTCTGCAAGAAAAATGATAGTTCGGTATTTCTTCACGGATTTCAAGGAAACATTAATGCGTTTTCGTTTTATTAAAGTGCTCAAGTAAATCAATTCACGAAATTAAATTTCTGCAACTCCGGTTCAAGTTAAATATAGAAAAATAGTTATCTGTATGAGTTTATATTAAAAGCAAAAATTCTTTTAAACATTATAAAATCAATAAGTTGAAAAATCTTTAAATTAATGAAATTAGTTTGCTATTTCTCAAATAACCTTAACCAAAAAAAAACTGGCAATAAATGTCACAAAAGAATATATTTTTATAATTTCTTCTATTTAGAATTCACAAACACAAATACATAATATATATTTAAAATTAAAACCATCTAAAAACAAAAGGATTTCCCATTTAACACTCATGTTCATATTATGCATTTTATTTTCTAGTAAATTAATTTTTTTGCTAAGAGCTTAAGCCGAAAAAAAGTTAAGATAAATATTACAAAAATCATTTGTTGTCCTTTCCTTTAAAAACATAAATATCATTTTGTCTTTTTCTTTCAATATTCCGAGATGTTAACCTTCACGGGAAAAAAAGGCCTTGAAATAAAGTATCCCTTGTATTGGAAGAAAAGATGAAAAGAAGCATCGAAACTCCTTGAACTTCCTATCTCACTTGGATTCACAACTAATGGTGTCTCCCTTGCCACTTCCTTTAGTTAATCTCCATTAGTTTCCCAGTTTTTCTTTGTCCTTTGCACCTTTTTTCTACCGGTAATTTCATTCCAGGTCATTCCCTCTCCCGCACATTCTCGATCCAGATTATTTGATGACATTCTTCTTTCTCTCCCAATTCTACTACATGAAAATGTATTGTATTTGAAAAGCCTTTGGTAATAAAACCTACTCTCAATTCCTGGAAAACTTCTTAAAGGCTTGGTTTGAGCACAGAATTTCATTTTAAGACTGTCCTGTTGTTTGATACTCTTTGAATTAGAATATTTGAGGGAAAATGCTTTACGTTAGCTTGTCAGAGAGAAAAAAATATTCTTCCTTGTTGTTAAAAGAATTTTATAGCATCCTTATCTAAAAATTATGAAATATTTCAAAATATACGCTTTGAGTTCTTTAAGTATGTAAACTGCACTTAAACATTATGTAGAGCTATCGAAATAACCTGAAAATGTCATGGGTTTTAGATTTAAAAAATAAGTATCTTGTTAGGTTAGCTTAGAATTTAAAAAAAAAAAGACTCTTCGGAAAAAGCAGTGGTGATGTTTATTTTACATTCATGTGATTCTTGAAACTGAAACTCCTTGTGGCTCTTTTTCCTAAAAATTATTATGTTATCTTTTAGAAATAAAAACTTTGCTCCTTTTGACGTAATACAGTAAAGTCCCGAAAACTCAACTTAATGTAAACCGAATTGGTAAAAATACCGGGTTACCGAGAATGGGATTAAAAAAAAGAAGTACGAGGGTTTCCTCAGATAATCTGTACTGCTCTTGTATGTATTGTTTGCTTGAGAATACGACAAAAGATAAATTGCCCAAATACCAAAGGAAAAGTACGTACTTTATGAAGGCATAGAGCATATTTATTACATGAAAATAAAATTAAAGAATTCATAGTATACAGCAGTTAATAGATTAGTTACACCTCAGAAAAATAATTTATGAAGGCATAAAGCTGTCTATTACGAAAATTAGATAGCCGAATTTGCAAAACTGGCTACTTTATTTAAGAAATGTATAATGTCACTACTGTACTCTACCTTTTGCTGCTTCATCACGAAGCAAGTCCATTACAAAGATACCTTGTTCAAAATAATGAAGAGCGGTTTTGACATTCTTTAGTCTCTCACTATGTGATAGGTTAGGAGTTTGTATAGGTGTCCTCAGTGTTAACGTCTTCATAATCTTCCAGAATTTTTTCAATAATTGGAATATATATATCAGCAATAATTTCTGCATCGGACATAATGCCTTGCTCGCTATCCTTCTGGGGCCTCGGGTCTGCACTTGGGGTTTCTTCGACCAGCAAGGGTGCGACCGAGTTATCAGGTTTGCCAAGACTATTGAGTGCAGAGTTTTCGCGGGACACTTCTGTGTGCATTGGTATATAAAATTCCAAATGTATATAAAAAAATTCTTATCGAATTATGTTTGCAATATATTAAAACAATAATAGCCTTTTTTTAAATGCTGAATCATTTTATCTTACTTTATTTACTATTTTGCACTTTTAACCCGGGAGCGGTTGCCTGGAGCACGGAGTCACCCCGGGCTGACAAAATTTTTTATTCTGGGAAAAATGTTTATTTTTTACTAATGACCTTGTCAGTATCCTCCTATATGATAGTCTTCATGAGAACTAAAATGTATTTGTCATGTAAATTCATCTTTTTTGGGAACAGTAAGCGTTTATTTCAATCTTAAGGTACTTGGGGTGACTGAGTTCCCCATATGACCACCTTTATTCCAAAATATTTTCTATGAACAGGCTACATTTTCCCCCTGTGAACGACTTAGTGATTTTGATAGCTGCGTTGTGTTGATTCATTATGGTTTATATAGATGTAGAAGAATGGAATATAAAAAAAAAGAAATGAGTATCTGCAATCTCCTTTGGATGAAGTTGAAACTGATCAAGCAAGGGAAGAACTTGACGAAATAATGGATATTAATCATGATAGCTAAAATAAGTTTCAGAATAGTGATAAACATGAAGAGTTTGAGTTGAAAGGAAACTTTTCAAATGCTACCTAAAAAACTCCACCAAGAAAGATATGAAGCCAAAATTGTACCACAAAACACACTGCACCCTGTCAAAAAGACACAAGCGAGAAAAAGTTCAACATGCTATTTGTCAATCATCAAAAGAAAAAAAAACTACAATAACTTGAACAAAATCTGAGAGTTTTGCCTGCAAATTCATTCCTGTAATGTTAGTGAAAAGTGTCTGTGATTTGTGTCCTCTTTTAAAGTAACGCTCATTTGAAACATTTTTGTTCAGTCTGATTGAACTTTTTCTCAAATCATCAAAGAAAAATTGAAAAGTCGTTAAAAGTAGATAAGTATACTTTCTCTTAGTTAAATTATTCACTGGAATTACAATTTTTTTCGTGTACATAAAAAATAATTATAAGAAAAAGAATAAGGGGGAGGGAGTCCGTCACCCCCACGTGACCATTAACGCTAGTAGCATCGAGTCACGCCTTCTCCAGGGTTAAAACGGTGATAAGGCCACATATACTTATAGAGAATATAATAAAACCTCATTCAATAAATGGTAGTTAGAATATATTTAAAATTATTTATTTTATTACAATGATCTTACAAGTAGGTATATACTAAATTCAACTTTTTCACACACATACAGAGCAACTATAACAACTCAAAAGGTAAGTCATAATATTAAACTGATAACTGATTTACTATAACTTCATTTATAGGTAACAGTTTGTTTACATTAGGTTTTGATGAAATAAAATTCTTTAAATATTCTCAAAAAAAAAGTTATAAATTAAAATGAAATAATTTTGTTCAGATTAAAAAATACTAATTTTAAGAGCTGTGGATTTTTTACAAAATCTGTTTTGATGGTAAAGGCAAGCCTACTTTAAACTTAATAAATATTAAACGAGAAAAAAACATTTGATTAAAAATGTGATAAATCATTTTTTACTTTTTATATTTTTTTCTAGAAATTTGACTTATGTTTCGATAAACATATCAAGTGTTAATAACAATTTTTTTATGTTCTTGAAAACAAATAAACACGTTGTATTATATGATGGAAAATAAATTAGAGAAAATATACTTAATAGGAATTTTTAATAGAAATTATATTAGTTTTCATGGGGAAAAGGGAATATGATCTCGTTTTACTGGCAAAACTTTTTAACTTTAAAGTAATAAACTGTTTTACTTACGATCTAACAACAATAATTCTTAATAATATTCATTATTGATGCATACTTTTTTCTTGAACTCAGTATTTAAATCGAAAATAATTTGCATTTTATTTTTAATGAAGGGAATTTCAAATTACTTGCATTTTTTAATAATATTTAGTTCAAAGTTAAAAAAATAACAGCTTATAAAATAAAAAATGAATGTAGAAAACAAGAAATGAAAACATAGAGGATCGTATAACAAAAATTAGTACCACCAATTCCATTTCCAACATTTTAAGTAAGTTTTCTCTTTTTTCTTTGTCTAGAAAATGCATTATACTTCATTATGTATCTTCTTTAAGGCTAGTTACTTCTTTCTGTTTGTCAAAGAAGAATCGATGAAACAAACACAGCTTGCAGAAAAGGTATTTGCTGATCTAACAACGGTTCCGTGCGAGCAGTGAGACCGATCATGTCACTTAGAGTGTGTAAAGGTTTACACAGCATACACCTCCACACACACTAGATTGAATTCTAACACCGAAATAACAGGATGAATTCAAAAGTCAAGGCCATGTTTGAAGACATACAAACACAAAAAACGATACATATATCTCATTTTTTTATGAATATATACCAGCACTATGTATTGGAGCAAAGTATGAACTTGTATTTTTCTTGATAAAATAAAAAAAAAAATTAGTATATTTCTAAGACTATATTATGGGTAAGAAATATTTTGAATTTGAAATTACATATTCATATAAATTGTAAAAAATGATATATAATTCGCTATAAATTACACATCTATAATGTATGAATGTTTTACTGTTGATAGCAAATGATATAAATATAAATATTTTCAGAACTTGGGCGTAAGTGAGTGAATGAGAATATTTACATCGCACTATTCAGCTACTCGAAGACTTTCGGCGACGGACCTCGTAATTTTGAACCATCGTCAAGTGACGAGGATGATACCTGAGCCACCTCTCCGAACTTTCACGCCACACCGATGGGAGGACGTTCAATCTTCGACTGATTTAACGTACATCACCCCCTTACACGACGGGTGTTCAGCGATACTAGGCTCGAACTCATGACACGCCGGCCACGAGTCAGATACCTCGACCACTAGGCTACCACTGCCACACCTGGGGCCTAAATGAGAAAAGTGAGTGTGTGAGAGCTTTTGGCAAGAGACCTCATAATTTTGAACCTCGATCAAGTGACGAGGATGACACTTAAGCTGCCACCCTCCTCTCTTAGGTACCACATCAACGGGAGGACATTGAGCCTCGACAGACTTAACGTGCATCGGCTCCCTCTACATGGCAAGTCTTCAAAGGCCTCAGGACTCGAACCTGTGACACTCCGGCCACTAATTCGTGACCATAACTACTAGGCTACCACACCACTCATTGGAGAAAAAGTGTCTTTACAATTTCCAAGGGTTAAATTATTTATTCCTCGACTGATTCATCTTTTTAAAATATGTATTGTCAAAGTAATACGGCATAATTAAAAAGTGCATTGAGTAAAAGATAATATACAAGGTTAAAACAAATCTCACTTTAAAAGAGCTGCTTTACTTCAGTGAATGTTTTAATGTTATACTTTGAATGAGAAAGTGCTCTTATCATTGAGGGAAAGTAGACTTTAAGAAATAATTTCGCTAAAAATATCAAAATAATTATCTTTTCTCAAGTCGCCAATAAGTAAAATGTTCGTACCACTTTATGGTTGCCTTCTAGGGAAAAAAAATAGAATTTTTTCACTGCTAATGACTTTGGCTCAGAATGAAAAAAAAAATAATAATAATAATTTAATTTTAATTGAGGTCAGATTTTTTTCACTCAATTTTTTTTTTCGATCAATATTTCATATTCAGTTAGAAAACGATGCTAGGATCTTAAATAAAAAAATCTGCTATATCAGAATTGTATAGTAAATATTTCTGAAATATATTGCCTCATTTTTTTTTTCAAAATATTCAAAATTTTAGTTGCTATATGATGATGAACATAAAAAAGGAGTTGTCTAGATAAAACATACAAAAATATAATCAACTAATTTTAAATCTGGGAAAAAGATTATGATCTTATGATGTTCTGTAATTAAACCAACTCAAAAATATTTACATCTGCTTTAATCAGTAGTCATAATTTTTACGGAGAATAAAATTAAAAAAAAAAAAAAAAAAAAAACGTTACTTTAATGATTGATAAACAAACTTGTACTAAAAAGCTCAATTTTATGTGATATGCAATCTTTATTTGTCGATGAGTTACGGAAAATGTTTCAATGAGTTTATTAATAGTCTACTGCCCACACATACACTTTTAGCTTAAGAAGGTTCCCTCTCCTATCTTATAATGCAGTGATTCTCAAACTTTCAATATTTGTGACCCGATATTCAAAAATAATTTTCATCGCTCCCCTCCCCTCCATAAAATAACAATGTATTAAATTCAATAATTATATACATTCATAGGATAAAGGCTACAATATTACTTTAACCTCTTAAATCTCATAAATTCCACCGGTGTATACACGTCTCCCTCAACCGGTGCGTTAAATGCCTCGGTCGTTTATTTACGTCTTTCCAAAGTACGATCTTTTCTGTGCACTGTTATCCATAAAATTATTCCGAAGGCTGTGGAATACAATAAAAGGACGTTGATAGTGTTTGCAAAGGATTTACTTATATCAGAGGATTTCTTTTTATTTATTCTCCCTCCCCCCCCCCAATACATCACATACTCGCGCCTACGTGGAAAATAGGGGCATTGGGGGGCGAATCGCGTAACTTTTAATCGGCAGTGAAGGGATTATTTATAAACCTTACAAAAAAAAATTATCAAGATAAGTGTAATACATAATATTTTTGTATATAAATTTATATATGACAAGCCCATAGGATCACTGGTAATTATTAAACTTATTCTTAACTTAATATTGTTAAATTAATAATCAAATACATTGTGCAATACTGATAAATTTATAAGTGTATTATACCAGTGTAAATGTTAATTTTATTTATTAAGTCAGAATGTGTTTTGTTTGTTTTCTTTCAGTAAATTAATAATTTTTTCTAAATAATCGTTTGTTTCCGACTTTTCAAAATGCTCGCACCTCCAAGTAGAGTTATCATACACCCTTAGGGGAACACGTCCCACAGTTTGAGAAACCCTGTTATAATGTATTGATCGTAACATTGGATACTTTCTTCAACACAAAATTAAAGTAGACTATGTAGATGGATAAATATCCTTTCCCCGTTTATAAAATATTGCAATACTTTTATAGAGACAATCCCAATCATAGCAACCAGAGAAAATAAGAAAATACAAATGACAAAGATGTTCTACATCATGCACTCTCAGATTTCCCATGTGACATAAGAAAAGAATTTTCTGGAATAGGAAATAATAATCATCTGTCAATAACTATCCATTTCAATTTAGTGTAAGATTTGAGACTAAACCAGAAAGATAAACTCGCTTTTGTATTAGGTTAGGGTATTAATATATAATGAAACTATTCTGGAGTAGTATTAAAAAAAGACTTATTACTTCTATGTAAATCGTGTAATTTGAATACAATATTTCTTCAGGATATAGGCTTACCTCTTTCAATATAAATTTAAATTAGAAATATTTATCAAAGTGAAGTTTATTTGATTTCTAGTGGAAAAAAAACGTTATATATAAAAATGTTTTTAATTTTTTAATTTTTCTTTAGTACTTAAATACTGATTTGTATAACTTATTTCTTTGAATTTCTATAGTTTACTTTCAGTATCTACCTGGAATATCAGCATACACTTGACAAGAAAGAAAAAAATCATGTACTAACATATCAAACACAAAATAAATCATTTTAGTTTCGAGTGTAAAAACGGATATATCATTAATAAAAATTCGACTCGGATGTATAAAATTGTTGTATAGCAATATCTCAAAGCAGCGTTTCTCAAACTGTGGGGCGCGACCCCCTACTTACATGGGGAAGGGGGGTTCGAGTGCATAAAAAAGTCGAAAATAAAATATTTATAATATTTATCAATTTACTGTGAATGGAAGCAAAACAAAATACATTCTGATATAATAATAAGTAAAATACACATTCACACTGATATAATATGCTTATAAATGTACTGCCCAAAATATTTAAAAATTAATTTATCAATACTAAATTAAAAACAAGTTTAGTAATTACTAGTGATTCCCATGGGCTTACCATATACAAAATGTAATACTTATCTTGATAACTTGTACTGTTTATAATTAAAGTCGTATTGTAGTTTTATTGTAAAAGTACATTATTAATGTATTCAATACATCGTTGTTGTAAGAGGGAGGGAGATGAAAATTATGACTGGAAATTGGGTCACTAGTACTGAAAGTTTTAGAAGCACTGTCTTAAAGGCAATAATAATTCTCTGTCAATACATAAGAGGAAAATTGTAAAGTCAAATTATAAGCAGATGCAACATGTGCGTAATTTTATCACGAAATCCTACAAGTCTGTTTCAAATAATTATAAATGCAAGGATCAACACATTACGTGGTTCAACTTTTACCAAATTGAATCTCCAGAAAAGTGGCTGAATCTCTAACCAAATTAAATCAATAGAAAAGGCGGCGAAGTTTTGACAAAAAGGGCGCCTGTGGCCCAGGTTTAGTTTATCACAACCATTATGGCGCCCCAATTTCTGGTCTGGGTCAGAACACGAGCAATCAATGAGCCAGGCACGTTTTACTTTTATGGCTGACTGTTACACCTTGCCTTGAGTGATTTTGAGTAAGCGTATCTAATTCGGTTTGTTTTATTCTTTCCCCATTTTCGACTACCTTACCGAAGTTTCACAGGTAATACATAAACTAAGCTAAACGAAAGAAAGGATTAGAGTGAAAAGTTCTACCTTACGTGCTCCTACACGTCAGCAAGCTGCTAACACTAAATACATTTCACCTCAACCCTGAAGGAAACAAAAAGGTTGAACTCTTCGTTGCTGAAATGGTGGAGAGGATATTTAATCACTCTTCGACTGATAAAGAAGACTTCTTTAATGACTCCACGGGATGTTTCTGGTATTTTATAAGCTATAAAATAAGCATTTTATATATTCATATCTTTATTATGGCATCACATACCGATCTTGATGAGATTCGTCTTTGTTCGTGAAGAGTTTAAAGACAGGTGCTTCATGTAGAGACCAGTCTATATTATCCACATTATCAGCAGTATATGTTTTAATCTGCTTCTCCTAGGAACTTTAAGGTACATTACTGATGCTCATAAAATTTCCTTTGTTTAGAACTTTATTACAAGGGTTATAATATCGTTGATGAATATCCATTAAATATGTTATTCTTTAGCAGTTACTAAAGAGCTTATAGTAAAAGATACTTTTAAAAAAGATTATAGCTTGAGATGTGCGGATGAAGGGCGGTTAATGTTTTAACTTTTGCTACAAAAGAAATTCTTAAAATATTTTCCCTTACGTATTAAGCTAAATTGTATAATCTATTTCTGTAACACAAATTCGTAATATAAATACAAAATTTATTTAGTATTGATAATGGCAGATTTAATACTGAAAATGTGATTAAATGTAGCAGGTTATTAAGTATTAGGAAATTGATTTATTAGAGTGTCCGCTAACAAATTCATAGGTTGATGTTTTAATTTTATATAAAGTGATATGGCATTAAATGTTAAAGCAGTTTTGTATTCATTATTTATATCAATTTTATCATCACATAAATCATTAATGAAGTTTAACTATCTTCAGGTCAAATTACTTTCTTTAACACAGACTAACGCGACTGGTTATTTAGAAAAAAGGGAAATCTAAGTCTTAAAGCTTGAGAAGAATCATTTTAATAATTCAAAATAGAGCATGCAAAATGATTAAAAACTGCACTGAGACAGGAAAATTAAACATTTGTTTTTCTGCAATTTAAATTACTATTACTTTTGAGAAATTTTATTGTTAAGTTGTGTGTGTTATTACGTAAGTATATTTGATACTTGAAAGTTCTTTTCTTTCACAAAACGTGTTAGAAAAAATAATTTTAATTAAAAAAAATGAACTCTTATTTCTCAGTTTATTGTCCCAAATTGGGCTTGAATGACTTGATAACACTAGTCGAAGTATCAAGAACTAATAAAATTTCCCTGCAAATGTTTTGTTTTTTCAAAACTACTACTCAAAATTTATTTGTTAAAACAAACATGCTACTTGAACAATCTAAATGTTGACTGAGAGGTTGAAAATAAGTAAATAAATTATCCTCTGACAATAATTAATAACAGAATCTCCCAACAATTATTTAGTGAAGCTAATATTCCGTTACTAGACTACGCAGTAAGTAGTTGTATCGAATAATATAATTCAGAATCTAATAAATAAAAATTTCGCTATATGTAAAACAAAAATGCAAAGAAATTCCTCAATTTATTTTTTTTACAATTTATTAATATTAAGATTGTAATTTTAATTATGTGTAATTTGTCTTATTTACTTAATATAATAAATGACTTACGATAAGTAAATAATTTTAATCGAATGATGCAATGAAATCCGATAAGCTAGAGTAACAGATAATTCTATACTTATAAATTAGTATGTTTGATATTTATCTGTTTTTTATTATGGCTACACAGTACCCTACAAATTTCATAGGCATCTATTTTTTATTATTGTTATTATTTTTTACTTATTATATTTCCATGATGTACTTAACTACATTATAGCAAACATATTGTAATACTATGTTTTAGTATTTGACAGTTGCACAGTAAAATTTAAACTTGCTAAATTGTCCCAATTCAAAACTGAGAAAAAATTTAATTTTATGTACAAACCTGGTAAATTTTTAGCTTAAGTTAGTGTCCTCATTATTTTGTACATAAATGCTTTGTGTTTCAAAATTTTTGAGAAAATATTGTGTTAAGATTAGGCTGAATACAAATAGGATGTAACAAATAATATGAATATGATGCAAAAATATATTTTGCAGTAAAAAAGATATTTCCTGTCATATTTGATTAAAGTAGTGCTTTAATGTGGAACTTAAGTTGGAAAATAACATATTCAAAAATTAGAGCCTTACAGGCATTATTAGATTTTCCTTTATGACTTAAAAAAACTTGAAACGTGTGTTTTTCTCAGACTTTGGTCTCAGACAAACTTTAAATGTATTTTTCTTAGGCTTTTTTTTCCTATTAAAAAGGTAGAGTCTTGAAATTTTCTATATATTCTCCCAAACGTATGTTCTATATAAGTCAGTATAGAGTTAAATCTGAGATCTCTAGTTATCTTTTTAAAAAACGCCAAATTTAATATTTAAAAAATTTTTGTGTTTTTTCCAGGTTTAGCAAGAAGTATAATTATTAAAAATCAACAAGGGAAGTGATTTTCACATCCACAGTAGCTTTTGTTTGCAATAACCTCAGAAACACAAATCACTTAAAATTACTGAACAATTTTAAAAATTGAGCACTTTATAAGTGTTTGAAAAAACTTCTATAATTTTTAATTTTTCAAAATTGTAAAATAATGGCTAGTCAAACAGACTTTTAATTTTTAGAATCAACTTAATAATACAGTCTGAATATAAAACATAAAACACTTTTACTATCACTGTCTCCAAAAACTGTTTTTGAAAAAGGGTGCTGTGTTGTCTTAATATGATTTCAACAATTTTTTTTTGTAAACGCTTTGACATTATGGAATGAACAAAAAATAACGTCAATGAGCCTTTTATATAGAAATCTTCGACGTGTTTGGTTGGTTAAATGATTGATAAAACTTTACGCCTCAAAAATGTTCATGTCTATCCAAGCTGCCACAAACTCTTGATTTCATAATCAATAAAAAAAAACTATTATGTGCTGTATCTCTTTATAGTAAAAAAATTTTAATAAAAAATGTCCTATTTTTAAAAAAACAATACATCTTTTCATGAGAATAAACTATTAAAAACAGCAAACAGTTCGGTTAGTATTCATACTACCACAAAATTAAGCATGAAAGTATGCTACAAAAACCTATGTCTTATACCCTAATTTCATCAATCATATATTAAAAAAGTTTATCGTTTATCTTTATTCTTGAATACCCAATTATACGAACTTTTTACACTACCGTAATGCACTGTGAAGTGCCTAGAATGCTTAATTAAAATAAGTATCTTTATTAAGGGCATATAACTACACTCCAGTGCTTCATTTTATGACTTTTTAATTATCCAGCAATTAAAAAAGATTTTTTCATTTGCCAAATTCCTGCTCACCATTCCGTTAACGAAATATTTAAACAAAAAGAAGTTCCAGTTATTAATTTAAAGCCTTTCGTTAATTTCATGTTTACTCAAAAGGAAAAAAGAAAGGAAAAAAAACAATGTACATTCTCTATTTTTCTGTTGTAATCAAAAATAAAAGACCCAAATACATTCCTTAATTGAGACCGTTTCGAACAAGTTTGCGAGTTAACCATTTACGTACACTTCTCTAAGCAATCCATTCCAAAATCTAATCTCAAGAATCTTGAAATAGTCTCAGAAGAAAAGCCAGTAACAAGTTAACTAAAAAAAAAGGGTAAAGACTCGTGAGTGGCCTTAGTTTCTGCTTTTCCTCTTTATTGCATTAATCTTCGATCCCCGAATCCTAAAGCACTCATTCGAAATATTGCAATGCGCTCAACTAACTAACAAGTATTCTAGTTAAATGAATATTTCCCTCCAAGGAGCCCACGAAACCCTTTTCGGATTTATTTTGAATCAGCTCACTCACCCCCGTATTGAAAAGAGTACAAGAAATTGGAATTTCAATAAGCGTTCCCCCCTATTTAAACATCCCAAGATAAATAAATAAAAACGCTAAATTAACTCCCATTTATAATGAGGTGAAGCCCATTTACTGTAAAGCCCTTCAAAAACAAAGGAGCGCAGAGAATACAGCTCGAGTTTTCGACTTCTGGCCGAAGCTAGGGGATGGGGAAAAAGGAGGGGGAAAAAACCACGTTTCGTGATTTTTCGAGAATCGAGCGTGATCTGGATGAGAGAAATGGAAAGTAAAAGGTTGCTTATTTTTTAACGCTACAATAAACCTAAATGCATTTCAATGTTCTGCTCGTTAAAATCAAGTGCAGTTTATTCCAAGTCATGGCAGCTATTCACTAGTTCCCTTATTTTCCAATTGATCGATAGTACGAAGCTCTTCCCTTCTTTTTCCCTTTTCTTTAAAAAAATCTAAGCTTTTTAAATCTTCCTTATACTCCATTGTTACTGTCTTCCTGCGACTGTACGCAGTCATTATTAATCTCTATGATAACGGAAAAGTGTGCAGTGAAACAGCTGGTTGCATACACTCAGTTCATCTATGTCAAAGCAGGCTCAGTATTTCCTATTATGCCATTTCTTTGTTGTACCCAGCATAAATTATACCGCACGATCTTGGGAACAAAAAAAAATATATTTTCTTATTGATATAAAGAATATTTCTAATAAATGGTGAAAGAAATTAATATGGGAATGATGAAAGTTTGTTTTATTAAGTTAATAAATAAAAAAGCATACAGATTAACTTGATGTGAGCATTCACGATTAATTGAATTGATTCTAAAAACTCAAATTCAAGGAGAGTTTAGCACTATTAATTTGATTTAATAGTAAATATATCCAAAGAAAAAACACATTAGCAAGCTCAGATTTATTTTACATAGCTTTAACAAATCAGTTTTAATTATTTAAAATGGTGAATAATTTTAAGTCCCCCAAAAAAATTATCGTGCACTTAAATAGAAATGTATTTAAAAGAATGTATATCTCCTTTTATATATAGTTGTCTTGTATAACTACTCGAATACATGGAGTTAAAATAATGCCTTTTACCTTTGAAAATAATACAAAAGATAATTATTAAATTCAATAGGAGATAGGCAATAAGAATTTTGACTATCAATTCAGATAAATTTTATTTTTCATTCTTTTTTTTTTAATCAAAAATTTCCGTTTTCCAGGGGAATAAAAGTAACAAAATTTAAATTTATAAAAAAAAAGTTATAATTTTTATGCCCAGTTATAAATTATTGATTTTCTTTATAATATCCAAAACAATTCGTGCAATCCTAAATGCGCCAAAATGCATTCCAAATTAACGTACGTCTACGGTCTTTTCCAGCACTTCGAGATCTTGCTTCAGCAGGATAACGTCCATCTTCCCACGATTGCCTTTCTAATTAAAAATGCCTTCCTGGATAATTAGTTCGTCAGATTTCTCCTCAATAAAGCATGTTTGAGAATCTAATGAGAATGCACCTAGGACATTCCTAGGATATCACCAATTTAACTCTAAAATGGGTTAAAGGTTTGAAAGAAACTAAGCAATGGAGCATGCAGCGAGCTTTAAGAATCAGTGACAAACCAAATAATTAAGTAAAGGTTACAAATGAGTAAATACCTCCTTCATTAGGTCACAATTTTTAACTTGTATCTCCTAAATAAAACATTCAATACTTCTACATTTTTTTTTTCGATTCTTCCTTAAGGTTTTGATTTGTTTCTTTTCTTCATAAATATGCAAATTTCATTTCCTCTTTTTACCTAAAATGTACTATTGTTTTTTTTTAAATATAACTCCCTTCTGATGTTTTATTTTCTTATTTTATCATAGGCGTTGGTTACATTACTGTATAAGTTTTGTGTAAACATTTTAAAAACTTTAAGTAAAAGTAATTAAAACTGACATATGTTTCTAAATAAATATATATAATCAATAAAATTCAAATATTGTACATAGAAATTGTACATAGAAATAATTATTCTTTTGTTTAACATCTATGATACTAAAAGATTAATATTTACACTGAGGAGTTCCTTGAGAAGTGTTCCCCCTAAAATAATTGAATTTTAAAAGGTTTAATCGATTTTAATTATGATTATTAGTTATTATAATATAATTAGCGTTTAATTGCTTCTAACTAAGAATCATGTGAGCACAGTAATACCATAGACTTGACGATATAAAAGGGTTATTGTATTCAAGGTATCCGGCTACGTTCGGAACCATGATTTTAAAAAAACGCATAAATGTATAATTTTCATGATATTTAGTGTCACTTAGATTGGAATGTATGTATAAAATTGTTTTAAGGACATTACGACAAAAAAAAATTTTTAAATACAATATTTTGGCAAAAAATTAACTTAGAATAAACTTTTTTCCAAATGTTCTCCTTTTGTGAAAAATACTTCTATTATAATATTTTGCCTGTATATTGCTCAGACCTCTCTACAGAGGCTCAACTATGATTTTTGAAAAATTCAAATTATTTTCAGAGTTACAACCATTTGAAATAATTAACGGCGTCTTTTCTTAAAATTTCACCTGTTTTCGTAAAACATGGATAAATCGACTTCCGAGTTATGCATTTCAAAAATTCTAGTTGAGCCTCTGTACAGAGGTCTGAGCTGAATACAGGCAAAATATTAATACAGTAGAAGCATTTTTTACAAAAGGAGAACATTTGGAAAAAAAGGTTATTCTAAGTTAATTTTTTGCCAAAATATTGTATTTAAATAATTTTTTTGTCATAATGTCCTTAAAACAATTTTATACATGTATTCTAATCTAAGTGACACTAAATATCCTAAATATTATCTATTTACATGCTTTTGCAAAATCACGTTTCCGAACGTAGTCGGATACCTTAAATAAAACTTCCTATACACGATTTAAATTGAAAGCACGGGAAAAAATATAAATAAGTGCTTACTACAGTTAATAACTAAGAAGAAGTCTATATATATAACATAATAAAAATCCTTGGAGTGTTTTAAATTTTTTAAAAGAAAGAACACAAAAAATGTAAGCTCATCTTACAAAAATGCGCTACCATTCATTCGAAAAACGCCACATATACTTATTTGATCCTGATTGATTTTGTGGAAACTTAGGTTTAAAAAGTGTGTGCAGCCTTTGTGTAAAATTTTTCCTAAATTAATTAAAAGCTCCACTTTTCATGGTGATGTATCACGCTTATGATATTTAAACTTTTTTTTTCTGAACACGGAAATGATCAAAAAATAAAGAATTATTTAGAAATTTGTTTTGAATTATATCTAAAATGCTTCAAAATTTGATATAAAAATCATTTAATAGTTTCTGCCTCACAAATCATTTCTGTAAATAAAATCAGATACCTGCATATAAATCTTTTTGTCTTAAACTTATTTTTACCATTTTACTCCTTACATAGATTTAACACAAAAAGAATATAATAAAAAAATTTCCTGAATAAATATAAATATCTGTTTAGAAAGTCAATAAATTAATATTAGTTTTTTCATAACTGTTCTCTTGACTTGAATTTCAGTTGTTACTTAAAGCCATTTAAGTTGTTTTTAACCCTTTATCTACCGACGGTACTTATCAGTACCACTCACTTTAAAACAACATAGAATAACCATTTTTATGAATACTCTGACGATACTTTGCAGGAAAATTCTTTGAAATCCACTCTTCCAAGATATATGGCAACACGGGTTCTATGATGTGTATTTTAGCGGGGAAGGCGAATAGTTTTATAGCAGAAATTGCACTTTCAGCTGACGGCGTTTTCAGCGCATTGCAAAGATAGTCATTTTCGTTCCGGAAAAATAGTTAATGTCAAGATATAACTGTCTTATTTTTTTTGTACGTAAATGAAGACCTTAGAAAACGATTTGATTATTTATTTTAAGTGAACAATATATAATTAATTTTACAGTTGATTATCTTTAATTAATTAATTAGCTCTAACGGGTTAAATTTCCCAAAGTTGAGTATTTTTTTTTATGTATATCCCTTAATTTTCAATGTAGTGATTAAAAAAAATAATTGCATAAAAAAAAACTGCAGTGAATCATAATGCGGTAGATAAATGGTTTTAACTAGTGATAATTTATACAAAATAGATTTCATGTTTAAATGAACAGTGATATTAAATATGTAATTATTATTTTAAGAAATAGCATATACATTACAGCTAATAAATGTTTCGAACAACTTTTAAAATTAGGAAAATAATAATATCAATGATTTAGAAAGTAAATTTGAACTTAAGTTATATAAGTAAATAATGTTATTCCTTCTAATTTTTAATCAGTTTCTTACTAACGAATGAGTTGTTTTAATTATACTGAAATGCAGTAGTCTGCATCTTTTGCTAAGAACGATGATCAATGACACTTGCTAAAACAATAAGTTGTGTATAGAAAGATTTTTGTATACATTTCGTATAATACTACTCAAAAAATTGCTTCTAACTACAAAGAGAAAGATAAAAAGTACTTTTGACCTACCACATTTTCTTTGAGTGGCTATAATCTCACATGTACACAAATACATAATCCTTTGGTTAAGTTTGAAGAATAATGTGGGTGATGCTTTATTATATATAAATTTCTGTACGTGTTAGAGTTAGGGTTAATTATGTGGGACGACACTCAATAATCTACGGTGAAAAAATAGGAAGTTTCTTTATGAGTATTCTTTTCTTCTTATTTTATATATAATTAGTATGTCTGAGTAGCCTAACGTTATTCTTAACGCATAATCTTTATCGAGAAATATATATTAAGACATTATAGCTACATGTAATTGATATATATAAACTATTATATTTTTAACTATACATTTTATCCCCAAAAATTCACTTTTCTAGAAAAGCTAATTGAAAAATATTGTACATACACTAGAACATAAATAAATCTCCCATTTCTCTTATATATTTTTTTTTCTTTTAAAGACTACGAATAAATGACACTTGATTTAAAAATAATTATGTTTTAATTCTGTTCACCTTTTATTTATTTTCTCATTTAAAACTATCATACTCAAAAGTTACTAATTGTGTAAGATTTTACTTTGAGACGTAATTTCCGGATGTTTGTTGATCATAAATGCACTCAATGTACAGTGTTCTTTTAAATATTATATTATGTTAAAAAATATATAATAAATTTATTTCTACAGCCGTCTTTCAGCTCAATGTCAAATAGTATGAGTTTTCACAATCATACGTTTTATGAACTCAATGCTTTAAAACAGCATAACTAAGTCATTCGCGACAATTAATTTTTAAAGTTTATAAATATTCTACATAATATTTTTACGTTAACTAAAATTTTACTAAGCATAGTATATATTTTGGTGTTTACACACCACAAATTTATGATAAGCTCTTTGACATGAAGATTTAATAGTAATGATATTTATTTCTGTATATTTAGTAATCGTCGTCTCAAGGACAATCAAGAGCTGCTAAAATTGTGGGATCTCTAATATTCCAAAGGAGCTGTTCACGTATATGTCATGGTAATATTCAGTATAATATTGTATAAAATATAAATTTTATTTATTTTTCAAAATTAATAAGGTGAATGAAATTTATTCCATTTATTATATTTTAAGTACTGTCTGATGTATCTGTAGAAAGGGTAGAGAAGGGTTCGTGAATTTTTTTACCGTATTTGCCACACTGGTGTTGATTACTTCTTAAAAAGATAAATGTATTGATTCAATTATATTTTTACTGTTGGAAATAAGCTAAAACTAAACTCAGTAGCGCAACATCCCATGAGGGGATAAGGCCTACTGTGCTCATCTCAGTTTTTGTGACCTTGGATGCTGAGGTGCATGAGCAGATATTCTGGTCAGGTGGTCAGTCTGTAGAAAATAGCCTTTTTAAAGAGTTGAGGATTATAAACTTCGTTTCCGATTAATATGTTTTGTTCATGCTTAAATTTTAAAGACCTATATTTTAATTTTAAAAAAGTTATCACTCTTTCTCTCTCTTTCTTTCACACTCTTGCTCTCTCTCTCTCTCTCTCTCTGTTTCTTTCTTTCTCTTTCCTCCTTTCTCACCCTCTTTCTTTCTCTCTTTGTTCATGCTTAAATTTTAAAGACCTGTATTTTATTTTAAAAAGTTATTGCTCTTTCTTTCACTCTCTTTCTTTCTCTCTCTTTCTCTCTTTCTCACTCTCTTTCTCTATCTTTCCTCCTTACTCTCTCTTTCTCCCTTTCGCTCTCTCTCTCTTTTCTCCCTTTCTTTCTATTTTTTTTATTTAGAGTAACATGTTTGCCTTTATTGTTGTGAAATTTAAATAATTATTATTTTCTTTTAATTTTAGCTTCTGCAGAACGTCTGGAAACGTTTTTCATTACGTACATTAGAATGCACTTTTACATATCAATAACTTCAGGTACATGATATACTAAATAAAAAAAGATAGCTGGTTTTAAAAGTGTGCGTGGAACACACTTTAAGCAATTAATTAATTTATAATTAAATTTCTTCATCTCCCTTGTTGGGAAAGAAAGTTTCCATCCTTCTGTTGGAAATATCCCTTCATTTTTTTGTTTTACCTGGAATTTCGTTTATGGAGCATGTCCACCATTGAAGTGTAAGCAAACCGTGTTGCCTGGTTTACAATTAATTTGCATAAAATGTCGCGTTAAGTTACTTTTTTGCTGTAGCACCGACTGTTGTGGATGCTACATAAAGGCACCGTGATCTTGTTGAAGGGCATTATTACGGTCGTAAAGGAGCCGTTAGCATTATTTAAGCATTACGTTGTAGTTATTAATTACAACCTTTTTTCCCTTTAATGGTGTTAGTCTTCAATTTAATGTTTGATTAATGTTTAATTTTAAAAATGTAGCTTTTTTATCTTTACATTAATAAGTTTAATATTTAAAATTTTCAGACTTTGATTTATTTTGAGTTTAGTTATTATCGATTTTTGAGTCACTTCAAAAATGACTGTGGATTAGTTTTAATTATAATCTGCAGAAACCTCGGAGAAATTCGAACAATGTAGTATTCGAGTGACTCATTGCAGATATACATCTTTCAATCGAAACAGTTCATACATAATTCTTTAAGAAATCAATACATTATCCTTCAAGATTTGATTTATTTCTTGTTAAACTTCCCATCAGGTCATACTGGAAAGAAAATAGTAATTCTAATTGTAACGCGAATGAATTAATCTTGATTTGAATTCATGTCTTAGCATTGTATAAGCAGTGCTATAAATTATCTAAGAATACACTGCTTTCCTAAAATATTTCCTTTATTTATAATCTACTGTGTAGTCTTAAATTTAAATATTAACAGTCAAAGCATTCATCTCTTATTTACATCTCTCATTGACAAATTAAATAGCATTATTTACTAGAAATTAAATTTTTTGCTTTTTTCCCTAATAAAACTATTTTGTTTCGTCTATATAGTTCCATCTCACAATACAATATAAATATTTTCCTTGGTTTCAGCTAATACATTTAGCATAAAAGGCATTTGATACATATGATCAAAGTGGAAATAACTGACTAACAGTTAGCATGCTCGGATTGAAATGGATTATAGCAAGACAAACTTGATGTCAATCCGCTTTAATTATAATGGATGCCTTATCTACTATGCTGCTCTCTAATTAATCTAGTGCAAGACTACGATTTTCAGGGCTTTGTCTAGCAAGGCCTCTCAGTATTTTGTGACGAGTTTAATATGGAAGTACAATGTTATTAATTTATTGCCTATTTATGTAATCAAATTAAATACAAATCATTCGATTGCATGTTTTGAAAGACAGCTTACAAGGAGACAAGGATTACAGAAAAGGAAAGAATTTTATTTTATATAACTTTTTCAAAGAATAATCATTTAATTAATATGTTTTCCTGTCATTTCCAGTTGTAGAATATGAATTACTTTGCTTAATAACATTAGAAAAGGTTAAATGATAAAGTAAAACTTTTTTAATCAAACATAAAACTCGGAATGTGATTTTAAAAGTAATTATTAAACTTCATCGCGTTTTTTTTAATTTGTTATTAATAATTTCAGATGAATTAATTCTTTGTAACAATAATTAATATACTGAAAAATAGTACTTTGTTGTTCTGTATTTAAAAGCTTTTAGTAAAAAATTATGTGTTCGATTTGTATTGTAAGCTTTTTTTAAAAGGAAACTTATGCAAAATTCGGTTCAACAATCCTGCACCTAAATAAGTTATCAAGATCTCACGAATATCGAAAGTGCTGCTTCTAAGTGCGATGTTAATAAATAAAATCAATCATGGACTCTCAAAATTTTGAATTCCCATATTTTTTTTATTTAATCTTTTTAGAACTTTAAGACACATATTGTGTATTTTAGGTTTCCTTTACTTTTATGTTTCCAATAGTTTCGAATTAAAATGCTAAATTATAAGTATAAAATACTATATACTGTAAAATTCGGCGTATAACGCACACTTGAACTTTCAAGCAATATTTTTTAATTTTTAGGAGCATTCATCGTAAAACGCGCTCCCCCTTTTTTTAAGAAGAAACTTGAAAAGTACATGTGCAATGCTCTTATGCTTTGAAATCATTTATTCGAGGTATTATCTCAAGCATTAGAAAAAAATTATTTTAATTCTTGTACTACAACTCTTTAACGGGTACAAAGCTAAAATATACTTTTCCGTGATAAGGTACTTGATAAATGTAATGTTCTCATCCTCTGTAAGCAATATTTAGTCACAAAAAAAAATATCTGATCAGTAGTTTTTTTTTCCTGCACATTTAGGATACTTAACTTACTTTTCAGGACAGAAATAATGAATCATATTACAACAAACTTTTTATGAAAAATTAACATTTCTGCTAATAACTATTTCAATAACAAATAAATACAAAGTACAAGTGTAGTAAAATAATAATGTAATAATGGTACTATACTTACTAAAACATACATTGAAATTGGTGTATTTCCACATTTTATATCTTATTTAGTTTTGGTATTTTATATAGTTTGTCACAAAATTATCACTGTCCTTCGGCTGTAAGGAATTATCATTAATATGCAAATTTGAAATAATATATACGAAACATTTCACTAACATTTGTTGAGATATATACTCATCAAGCAAATCAAGAGAATTTGACCAGTAGTCCTTATAGATAGGCAAGCGCTTGATTCCCAGAATCTTCATCATCAGTATCACTATTATTAGGGGCTGCTGGCAAGGTCTGATGGCAATTCTTCAAATATTGCAAATGCCTCTTGAACAGATAAGTTTTTTCTAGGCATTGTTACACAAATATACTCAAATTCTACTTTACTTTGATAATAATAAAAATCAATGTACAATAATCTTATAAAACGGAAATGCTAATTAAAAATATGTACACATCTATAAGTAAAAAGTATTCAAAGTATTTTATGCGCCTCAATAATATGCAAAC
>BMAV01000970.1:174406-192915 GCA_019973955.1 Trichonephila inaurata madagascariensis
GATGTACTCATTCTAGAATAAAGACCTTTTTTAAAACTAAGTCTGTTTCTGACTCCAAAATCATGTCAGAAATAAAGTCGACAGGATCTACCTGATAATGGATTTCGAATTTTAACATAAAGCTACTCTTAGTAGTAAAATTATTTTAAAATAAAAACGAACTTCCAATATGCCAACTTTTGTAAGAAGTGCTATAGAGAATTTGATGGAATACCAACGGCGCTCTACATATCTTTGCTGAAGACGTCGGGTTGCCGGAATTAAAAGGAACTCTATGGTGCGGAAGGAGAAGAAACGCGCTGTTATAATCCCCGGTAGAACATCGCTCTTACCTCCAAGGAACTAGAATCATCGTCTTCTCCTAACAAAATTTCAGAAATTTATCTTTCAAAAATGGAGGCAAAGAACGAAAATAAAATTAAGCAAGAAGAGAATATAGATGCAGATGAAGAAAAATTAAGACAACCTATAACCATTATAAAAAATGATATTCTATTTGAAGATCTACAGACTTGTTTTCCAAAAATATAACTTGGAAATGCCCATCCAGACATTCCTTAGAAATTTTGAAAGTACGTGCGATTCTTTTGATATAACAGAAAAACAGAAAATCTTAAGTGGGTTAAGCACTTAAAACACCGATGGCGGCTTTCATGAATGCTCTTGAAAGTTAATGCTGACATATAGGGCTATTAAATATAACGATCTGGAATTAGACATGTTTATTGGCTAGACCATATATTCGAAAGAAATAAATGGGTGATTAGTCTGATACTTGAAGAGGTGAGGAGAAAAATAAAAGTGAAGTGCTAGATAAGGAATTTAATTTTTAATCTAATTTAATTATCCTTACATTAATATACCTTGTATATTGAACAGTGGAGTTCCAATGAATAAAATTTTTTAGTTTAAAGTATAAGAAATCTAAAATATTGCATTGTAAAAAACAAGAATTCTTTTTTCTTGGGAAATTTGATCATATTTAAAGAAACATATATTTTTAAATTTATAAAATATTCATAAAAAATGAACTTAGAGTTAGGGCTAATTTCTCAGCTATCTATACTTAAAAATATCTCATTAGATTATTTAATCGCCTTTAACACTAGATTGCTCAAGGAAGTCATTTTGACTGCTTTTTAATTTCAATTAGAAAAACAATTACATATATAATTTACAATTTCTTAGAATTTTTTAGAATGTATTTTTTTCCAAGTGAAGTAAACTTTTTTACTGTTAATATTTACTAACAACTTGTTATATGACTGTAAATAATATAAAAAATATCAAAAGTTAATTTTAAACAAATTTCTTTACACATCAATTATTCTTTCACAATGCAGTCATTTTGACTGCTTTTGGGCAATATAGGTATATACTAAGTTTTAGTCTTTCTAGTGTTAAAGCGCTTTGAAGCTGTATCTCCCGAAGTTCCTATTTAAAACAAGTTAAATTTATCTCACATCATAATTAAGAAGTAAAAGTTTTATAAGGTAAAGGTAGTTTCATAAATTTATTGCTATAATAAAATCTAAATTACAACAGTCACACAAAGCACAAAATACTTAGATTCTAAGGCGAAAAGTTAATTCTCTTGATGATTCGACACGATTGAACAAAGCCGAGTTCAGACAAATGTTCCTACAAATAAGTTAAATAATACGCCTTGGTGCTACTAAGTTGGGTTTCTCAGACACTATGACGTAATTAGGATTTTAATGTTCATTTGGAGTAAAACTTTGATCAGAGTAGCATCTAATAAGCTGACGAGAAGACGCACTTAAAATGCTTTGTGAGTTAATTTTACTATATTTGTGGAGAATTTGAAAGTGCTTTTCGCGTGGGAAAAGAACTAACACTTTAAATGCTCCCTCAATCCGAAGTTCTTAAACAGAAATTACCTCTGCAATGTATCATTCATTAGTAACAAGAACAGATTGTGACAAATATAAAAATTAGTAAAAGCCGAACATAAAATATTCTTTTAGAAAAAGATTCTCGTTAATTTTCAAATAATAAAAACACAAATACAAGAGACATGCTTCTATTATAATATTTTGCCTGTATTCAGCTCAGACCTCTGTACAGAGGCTCAACTAGAATTTTTGAAACGCATAACTTGGAAGTCGGTTTATCCATGTTTTTCGAAAACAGAAGGGAGAAATTTTAAGAAAATACGCCGATAATGATTTCAAATGATTGTAACTCTAAAATAATGTAAATTTTTCAAAATTCATAGTTGAGCCTCTGTACAGAGGTCTGAGCTATATACAGGCAAAATATTAATACAATAGAAGCATTTTTTACAAAAGGAGAACATTTGGAAAAAGGTTATTCTAAGTTAATTTCTTGCCAAAATATTGTATTTAAATAATTTTTTTTTGTCATAATGTCCTTAAAACAATTTTATACATGTATTCTAATCTAAGTGACACTAAATATCATGAAAATTATCCATTTATGCGCTTTTTTAAAATCATGGTTCCGAACGTAGTCGAATACCTTAAATCCTTTTTTGTTATAATAACATTCTTAAAACAGTTTTATGTACCTTTTCTAATTAAGTGACACTAAATATCATAAATATTATCCATTTATACGCTTTTGCAAAATCACGGTTCCGAACATAGTTGGATACCTTAAATAACACGTTTTACTCAAAGTCATTTAAAAAATGAACACCAAATTATTCCAGCCAACAAGACACTCATTTTACTTTCGAAAGGTATCAATAAATGGTAATTTATATTGCAAGGGTTAGGATACGCATTCATTTGGAGAAGGAGAATTGTGCGTGGCTCTTGCAATTTGTGTCAAACAAGTTTTGTTCTGAGTTTCCTCCATTCCAAATTACATGTTTGACGGTGATTCACAAGCGCTGTTAATGTATGACGTGAAAAGGATTACCATTGAGTTTTCACAACCGTAAGAGCTAGTTCCAGGTATTCGAAACGAGAAAATGGTACGATAAACTAAATATCTTAGAAGAGATTCTTTGACACCTTACAGTGTTAGCTAGGAAATTCTTAGGTAAAGAATTACTACTATGCTTTCTCGTCTTGTTACAAAATATGCATTTTCGTACCGATTCCACCTCTGTTTTCTGTTCAAGAATTGGCTTTCAAAACTTCTTTACATAACTTTGTACTGTGTGTAAATATTTATTTGTTATCCTTCATTAGGTATGGAAATATGCGGTATCTTTCGAAATTATTTACGACTTTTAAAATAAATCCAAATTTTAAAGAAACAAATGCATTTAAATTCTGAATCAGTGTAATTAACTTGAATATTTTCAGATACAAAAAAATATGCACCTATAATGAAACGCTTAATTCAAATCATATTCACAACTAAAATTTTAGTATATTATAATAGATTCTTTTCTGTGCTTAAGATTTCGCTTTATTGTAACTAACTATATTTCAATTTCTACTAAGTCCTCTTTTAATGTGAATTTAGTTTTTAAAAAGAAATAGTTTGCTTTATTTTTTTTTCTGAAGTTAAATCACAATACTGAAATTTCAACGGAATTATACTGAACAATACTTATTTTTTTAAAAACTATGATACTGAAATTTTACTATTTTATATATTATAAATAATTTATAAAATTGACCTATGTAACATTAAGTGATAAATTTTAATTTTAACTTACCAATAATTTAATACTTTCTGACCTACTCTGAAATTGTTAGAGCCATCTAAATATATATTTTTTCTTAAAATACCCTTATGATAGTATTTTTATGTCTTTAATCTAGTCACATTTCCAGAGACATAGTATATATTAGATCAACTTTGCTCTCATATTAAACTGTTTAATCTAATTCTGCCTTATAAAATTACAATACGCTAAAATAATCATAAAAAATAACAAGAAATTTTGCTTTAATCAAAAAAGATTCCTATATTATATTCTATTTTTAATCTAATGACGTTCCTTTTTCTCAGATTGATGCATTTTATTTAAAATATCAGAATACATTTTTTTCCAAAGTTTTATAATGTAGTTATTGATTTCCAACCATGTTAGTGTCAAATATAGAACCTAGTAAAAATATTTTTTTTTAAAATTAATAACGTAAATCTACACAAGAATTTATGTGTATAAAAACAATTATATGAAGTGCACTTACATTCCTATTTTTATCACAAGTATAATAAATGGTATGCATTATTAAAGATAACTATATTAATCGAATAAATATATGGAAATTATAAAATAGTACTTAAAATTTTTTTTTTTTAAAAAATAACTATTAAATCAAAAGTTTTCTTCAGTCTACACTCGAACATAAAAAGTATTATACATAAATACATTGCAATTCTTAGTCAATAAAATGAGCGGCTCTATGTAATTATTTGATATAGATTCAGTTTTAAAATTATTTCTTGAAATTCTTGAAATATCCTAAATTTAAAATGAATTCTTGGGAATCTATGTACATATATATAAGAGACTTAATAAGCTGCTTGTTAAAATTATACATTTTATTGACCTTTTGTTCTTCAGTGAAAGCGTGACACTGAGAGTGTTAAATTAAACCGGTTCTTCATCTTTAATTGATCTACTTAGGTTTTTAAAGGACATGTGCTGTGTGTGTGAGATTTTGGTTCATTTTCTTAGTGTTGAATATTTCAGCTAGAATATATATCTACCAATACATGAACGAGAGACATAATAATGAAGAAACACACAATTAAAATTCTACATTTAAAAAATAAGAAAGAGAAAGATACGTGTTAAGCATTTATATAAAAAAGGAAATTTTTGGTTAAGGCATCCGACTACGCTCGGAACCGTGATTTTGCAAAAGCTTATAAATGTGTAATATTTATGATATTTAGTGTCACTTAGATTAGAAAAAGTATATAAAATTGTTTTAATAATATTGTTACAGTAAAACATTATTTAAGTACAATATTTTAACAAAAAATTAACATAGAATGACCAATTTCATGGCATTCTCCTTTTATGAAAAATGCTTCTATTATAATAATATTTTGCCTGTATGTATCTCAGACCTCTCTACAGAGGCTGAACTAGAATTTTTGAAATATATAACTTAGAAGTGGATTTATCCATATTTCACTACAACAGAGTAAAGAAATTTTAAGAAAAAAACGCCGATAATTACTTCAATCGGTAGTAACTCTGAAAATGTGAACTTTTTAAAAATTCTATTTCAGACTCTCTGGAGAAGTCTATACTTAATCTAAGAAAAATATTATTATTATAGAAACATTTTTTATAAAAGGAGAACGTTTTGAATAAAGGTTATTCTAAGTTAATTTTTTGCCAAAATATTGTATTTAAGGTATCCGTCTACGTTCGGAACCATGATTTTAAAACAGCGCATAAATGTATAATTTCCATGATATTTAGTGTCACATAGATTAGAATACATGTATAAAATTGTTTTAAGAACATTATGAAAAAAAATTATTTAAATACAATATTTTGGCAAAAAAATAACTTAGAATAACCTTTTTCAAAATATTCTCCTTTTCTGAAAAATGCTTCTATTATAATAATATTTTGCCTGTGTATAGCTCAAACCTCTGTACAGAGGCTCAACTAAGATTTTTGAAAAATTCACATTATTTTCAGAGTTACAACCAATTGAAGTAATTATCGACGTATTTTCTTAAAATTTCTCCCTTCTGTTTTCGTAAAACATGGATAAACCGACTTCTAAGCTATGCATTTCAAAAATTCTAGTTGAGCCTCTGTACAGAGGTCTGAGCTGCATACAGGCAAAATATTATTATAATAGAAGCATTTTTTACAAAAGGAGAATATTTTGAAAATGTGTCATTCTATGTTCCATTTTTTGTCAAAATATTTTACTTCAATAATTTTTTATTGTAATACTATTCTCAACCTAATTTTATATACATTTTCTAATCTAAGTGAAGCTAAATATCATAAATATTATCCATTTACACGCTTTTGCAAAATCACGGTTCCGAACGTAGTCGGATACCTTAAATAATTTTTTTGTCATAATGTCCTTAAAATACATTTATACATGTATTCTAATCTAAGTGATACCAAATATCATGAAAATTATCTATTCATGCGCTTTTTTAAAATCACGGTTCCGAACGTAGTCGGATACCTTAAGTGGCTTTTAAAACTAGGAAATCTATCCTAAGTAAAGCAAATACTTCAGTATACACATATTTGCTTTTCTCGAATTATTTTACGATCCAACATTGTTACCTATATAAACAATTTTTGGCACTTAATTTAAAACATCGGAGAGAAATTAACTGATAAGGAAAAATGAATGATGTAGGAGCTCTAGTAACATTTTTTATATCGTATCTTTTCATGTGTTAGCCGTTTAATCTCAGGGCATAATCATTTGCCATTTGTAAAACTTACTGCAACAAAAATCTTCATTATTTTCTTCTTGCGTTGTGAATTGTTATCTAAAGGGTGGGGGGAGAAGAAAACAAATTCTTTAAAAAAGGTTTTGTTGCTAACCCTTTTTCCCCTATTTCAGTTGTGTGTTTTGAACCCTATTTATATATATAACAGTCATCAATATAGTCTACTGAATATATATTTTCCAGTGTACAATATTAGCATAATTTTAATGAAGTAAATATCATAGATTTATTAATCAGTGAGCTTAGCTAACTCTAGAAACCTAACATAAAAAATATATCTCGTAAATCAGTAAAATCTAATTATAGCAATTCATATTTACTGACTAATTTTTCTAAGAAAAATTCGTTGATAGTTCATCAAAAATTCAAACATTAAAAATTAATTTTATTAATAATATAAAAACCATTTGCAGAGTTTCATTAAAAGAGTAATTCACTTTAAATAAAACTTAAAACATCGCTATTATCTTCGAAATGTTATGCAAGAAAATTCCAGAACCCAACCCATATTATTTAGAAAACGCTCGCCTAATTAAAAATAAATTACCTCTATTTGTGATGTTTTATTCAGCCTAAAATGTCAACTATTTATTAATATAGCTTCTTTAAACAAACACTACAGTGGGACCAATGATTTATATATTTTTTTCCTCTTTTTCCTTTATTTTAATCATATTTTAATGTTATGTCTTATTATGTGAATGTCTGACTCCGACCACAGAAAGTTAAAACATCACTCCCATCGTAGAAATTTCAAACAAGAATTCCAAAACCTCCTATACTTCCTACCAACCACACGTCTAACAGAAAAGCCCTATCTAACAACGTTACGGTTAGACCGCCTCTGGCATTGTCTAATTCTTACACGTCCCTGGAAAAATCTTAGTCTCACTAAATCTTATGCTTCCATAAAAAAAATAAGGAAGAGTTTCCCACACATCAACTCTTCCGGAAGTTTCCGATGCGAGGAAAAATCCCGAGTACGCCCTAACTCCATTCCTGGGAGGACGAACCTTCGAATAACAAACTTCCTACAAGCAACCCTGTCCTCCGCCGAATGAGGACCGAAGAAAGAATCAAAAAGAAAAAAAGAAGAAAGAGTAACACGAGAGTGTTTGTGTGGTGCGGGAGCGAAGACACTTTTAGAGGAGGGGCTGGAGCTCTGAGACACATAGCATGTGACAGCCTGATATATGGTGATGACGGCTGGTCGAGAAATGCCCGGAGTAAAGGATGTTGGGATGGATCCAGTAGATGGATGCCCCCTTGTCCCTTGACATGGAATGGTAGAGTGGCAGCATAAAAGGGATTATCTAAAAATTATCCGTGGATCAAATGATCATTTTGTTCGGAGGAACAAACGGAAAACATCCTCATTAAGAAGCATGCTATTTTCACGAAGAGTTATATTTATTACATCTCATTTTAATTAATGTGTGCGAGGGAATGAGATTGGATTTTAATCCCGGAAAAACAAAGTCAGTACTAGAACATTAAATTAAATAGCTCGAAATCATTAAAAACCATGGTTTAAAATTTAAAATTTAAATAATAATATTTTTTTTTAAAAAAAAATCAATTATTTGAATATTTTTACAATTTTAGGTATCAATTTTTATTAGGTATTTTTTTTAATTAAAATTAATAAAAATTATTTAGTTTGTTGTATTATTTACAGCAAAACCTACAGTAATATTTAATGCGTATTTTTATATGTACATTGTTAACCGAAGCTTTTTTATGCATTTATAACATCTACTTTGAGTAAGAAAACATTTTTTAATGACAAATGAAATAGTGTACCTGCGTGAAATGTTATTATTTGAAAATATAAAATTTCTTTAAATTTTCTTTTAAATATTCAGTAACAACATTAAATTTTAGTATTAATCAGTTACATGCTGTACTTATACATATAATCTGTTTCGAACACTGATTTTATGCCATACAGAAATATAAATTATTCCAAATATTCCTCTTTTGATCAGAAGTAAAAATTTATCATGAACCGAGTCTACTGTTTTGCTTACTGTTATAATTTATATTGCACTTTAATTACTATTCATAGAAAAATGTGCTTAAGTCAATTATAAAGTGAAAAAAAATTAATACTGATATTTTTGGTTGGTATTATAAAAAGAATTTCTCACGTTAATATTTTAAAACTGTAACCACATAGTTTATTTAAATACATTAATGCATCACAAAACATTGCAAGAAAACCTATTTTAAAATTATTCACATAATTAGATATTTTCTTCAAAAACTTACTTAAAATCTGTTTATATTTATAATAGCAATAGAAAATATTAAATACTGATATACAAAAATAATGAATTAATTATTTGTTAGTCAATGCACTTACCAACTTACTTAAAATTAATATTAAATTATATTCTTAAAAAAATAACTTATGTTATATAAAACTAAAATCAAACAAATAAAAGAGCTAAATAATTTAAGAATCATATAACGCATCATTCGAGTTAATCTTAAATGAATTTAAAAAAAACAATATAAATAAAATACAATTCATGCAAAACTAAACTACTTTATTAAATTTTTTACAGAACATGATCCTTTCCACATGCGAATAACGTGTAAAAAAACAAAAATAAGTTAAGGAACAGAACTTGTTCCCTAATACGTATTATTTATGATTAATAAATAACTGTGCAAAATTATACATGGTAGTAATAATTCATAATACGTGGAAAATTGGGTGAAGGACTTGGGAGTTAACCAATGGAAGAACATAGCATCCAATAGATCAAGAGGGTGTAAGCTGACTAAGATAGCATTGGCCAGTAATCAGCTGTAGTGCTTGAAAAGAAGAATTAATATATGATTATTACAAATTATTATAATACATGATATTAATAACTAATACATGGTAATTGTGAATTTTTATTGAACTTTTAGTTCATATACACACGTTTAAATAGAATAACTTGGTTAATCAGACTAAAACTATTTCTTTTTCAAAAGTTTCATAAATATTAAACGTCTTCAGTTGGTAAAATAAATGCAATACGCTAAAAAATTTTGATATGATTAAGGTATCCGACTACGCTCGGAACCATGATTTTAAAAATGCGCATAAATGTTTAACTTTCATGATATTTAGTGTCACTTAGATTAGAAAACATGTACAAATTTGCTTTAAGGACATTTTGACAAAAAAAATTTATTTAAATACAATATTTAGGCAAGAAATTAACTTAGAATAACCTTTTTTTCAAAATGTTCTCCTTTTGTGAAAAAGGCTTCTATTATAATACTGTTTTGCCTGTATATAGCTCAGACCTCTGTACAGAGGCTCAACTATGATTTTTTAAAAATTCACATTGTTTTTAGAGTTACAACCAATGAAATAATTATCGGTATTTTTTTCTTAAAATTTCTTACCTCTGTTGTCGTAAAACAGGGATAAAAACACTTCTAAGTTATATATTTCAAAAATTCTAGTTGAGCCTCTGTACAGAAGTCTGAACTATATAGAGGCAAAATATTAATATAATAGAAGCATTTTTCGCAAAAGCAGAACATTTTGAAAATGGGTCATTCTATGTTCACTTTTTGTCAAAATATTGTACTTAAATAATTTTTTATTGTAATACTATTCTTAAAACAATTTTATATGCATTTTATAATCTAAGTGACGCTAATATCATAAATATTATCCATTTATATGCTGTTGCAAAATCACGGTTCCGAACGTAGTCGGAAACCTTAAATATATAACTACAGTAACATACATTTTGTTTCAATTATGTCGTCTGACACAGTATGTTGTGTGCATCGTACAAGAAACAATTCTCTATATTAAATAAGTAAATGCAATATCACCAGTGTAAAATTTTCCTTTATATTAGTAGTAATAGTAATAGTAAATAGTACTTTAATATTCCTATTTTACAGTTAGAAAAGTTTTAGATTAAATAAAAAGAACCAAAAGAGGTATCTTCATCAAAAGAATTAAATACACAGATTTTAAAATCTACTATGCTCAAGTTTTTGTTGTGCTTTTTATACAGTCTTTAAATAAAAACAGATCTTTATAAACCTAAGACCAAAACGCTGGGAAAAATGGAGGAAAGATTGGAATTTTAATTTAATTTTGCTACTGCATTTGATAGATTTTGTCAAATTACAGCAAGATATTTCTAAAAAATAAAAAATCTTGTTTAATCCCAACTCTTTATTTGATATTTATTTAGAAGCAAAAATAATTATCATTTCAAAATGTTTAAAATAACTATGTAAATTAAAATTAGCTTTCTAATTTTCTGATTGTAATAAATAAGCATCATCAATTAAATTTTTCAAATAACAGCATTTTGTTTAATTTATTCACTTCCATCAAATTAATATTAATAGACTCAAGGAAACAAATGCTTTCTTTATTTTGTCTAAATAAAAGCAAAATGAGTAAAATCTTAATTTTCCTCATCCCGTTAAGTTATATTTCATGCATTTTAATTTTGAAATTATTTTCTTAAATAGTCATATATTTTTCTCTTTTAATTTAAAGAATCCATTCAAATCCATTGAATGATATTTACACAAACTTTGACGGATGCCAAATATGTGCATAATACATCCTTAATTACTGCTATTTTATTTCCTTTTTTAATCTAGAAAGTCATTTTAAATTTAAATCTAACTTTCCCAACACGAGCTTTTATGAATACAAGCAATGTATCCATACATTTACTTATCTATTACATTTTTTACTTCGTATTTATTTACTTAGATTTTTCATGTTTCATTAAAGTGATTTAACGAGAGGATTGTATTTGTTCATTGCGTCTGCCTTTTCATAGAATACTTTAAAGTAAGAAAAATGTTTCCTCAAAAAGAGTAATTTGGGTTCTGATTATTAATATGTTCTTTTGCGTGCAATCGCTTATAACGCCGTTTCGGTTCTTTTTATTTCACCAAAGTGAAAGTTAATTTCATTTAGTGATTGAAAACGAAAGAATTTTTATTTCATTACAAATGTTTAAAAAAGAAAAATAACTTAAACATTAAATAAATAGAACAAAGCTAATGGGATTTGTAACCGAATAAACCTTACTCGTTACATTTAAAAATATTAGTTATTGATCATTTTAACGATTCGTATATAATAACTGAAATATTTTCTAAAGTGGTAATTATATGGTTTGTATGGAAATTTACTAGATTTATAGAGTTACTAAGTATTTAAAATTCATCTTTAATTATTTGATTTATTAGATTACCAAATTGAGTCCAATTTACGCTGGATAGAACAAAAAGCAATACGGATATTTTTTTAATGTAGTAACAATTATTTAATTAAAATTGGTATGCTAATTAATAATATCATTAATTTCCGTTCAGAAATTTATATAATTTAATGTAATACTTTTATTTTTGAAATTGAATTAGCTTTAGATAACTTCACGAACAATATGAAGGTTGTTGGTTTTGGACTATGTAACGTTGAGGCACGCTCTAGTGAAGAGGACAAAATCTGCCTTCGTACTTCAGTCCTCTATTTCAAGGCACAACACGGGTTTTCTGATAGCCTAGGTTGTGGTCTTTCTTTTCCACCACCTTGAAAGAAATTGGTAGCATTCTCTCTAATGACTCTATTTTAGATATACTCATAGTCAAAATTATTTTATATACCCAAAAATAATAATATTCCATGAAATACCCCATCAGTATAGTCCCTTTTTTCAGAGAATTTGGTAAATACAAGCCTAATTAGCATTACCTAATAAAAAGTCATTGGACGATTTTTAATAGGCAGACTTTCCTATCAGAAACCGACCGATGACTTAAGTCGTCCTACGGTTAATGCGTACTTTTCGAAAAATAAATATTTAAGAAAGTTTCTGCAATACTGATTTCGATTTAAGTGTGTAAGGATTCCAAACGGTTTGTTACAGCTCTGAAGTATTATTTGGATGAATCTGTGAGGTGGCCAATTAGAAGTAGGTCAATTAACCGTGAAAGTAGCTAAATGTGGGAATATCCAAACGCTATGGAAATAACTTCAGAACTTTGAATTTGGTACAAAGAGATCTAGGCAGATCATAAGCGTTTTACAACTGATTCTCGAAATTTATATGTGAAAATAGCACAGCCTGTTGCAACATTAAATCTGCTGCTTGGCAATTAAGTTCAGACCTTACAGCCACCACTGTAATAGTTGTATTACGGAAATCTGTATGAAAAAGACAAAGAAAATGGCCTTCTTCACAGCACAAGTAAGATTCCTTTAATCGGCTCTTAAAGAGTCAAAACTAGAGTGAACACCTAAGATTTCATGTTTTTTACAAAGGTGTCGAGGAGAAATTTAACATTTGTATCTAAAGATTCAGGAACACAAAGTTTTTCCTTCAAATACTATAGTATTGACATTTACAGTACCTCCTGGTACAGTAGATACCATTGTACAATAAGGATTAATGATAGAGATTGGCGTACACTCCTATACAGTTCCAACAGATCCGTGACCGATTAAAAGTATCTGGATCAAATCTTTTAGAGCCTTATATAAACCTTTTCAGATGTGCATAAGGATCTGACATTTTTTATTTATGAATGGTAATGCTCATCCCTAAAACGCAAGCCTCCTTAACGAATGCCTTAATAGAGAAACAATTAAGAGAATACCTTGACCGGCAAAATATCCTTATCTGAACCCGGTAGAAACCTCATGGGACTTTCTGGAAAAGCAGTTGTACGGAGACATCCTCCTCCTAGAGATTACCCTGAAGATCGCATTGCTGGAGGTCTAGAGCTTAGTTCCCCAAACTGTAGTTATGAAAAACACTGGCAGCTTTAAATCACATTGTGCTATTTGAGTGCGTCAAGGGCTATCACATTTCATTTTAAACTCATAAGTCTTAGTTTTTCTTCAGTTATTAATTTTCATTACAGTTTGAAAGTTTCATACTTCAATTTTAAATCATATGCAGTGTTCTGCAATTTTTCCCTTTGTTTTTATCCTATATACCGTTACGTATCATTCCAAAAATTCACCAAATTGTTGTTCAATATTTCTGAGAAATCCGATGTTTCATACATGAAAATAATCTTGGACAAGAAAGTAAATATCTACATTTGTTCTCAATTAAGCTGGACTTTTTTCCCTCTTTTTGTCTTTTAATTGGATACTATAAACAAGTTCACCGTGTATATTTTTATGTACCTAATTAAAATTTGCTCTTTCTTGTATGATCTCGTGGTTATTTTTGCTCTTACTTCTAACATTTCAAATTCCGTCAGTTTTAATTGTTTTGTCTTATGTACATGTATATGTGACATGTTATTTTGAACACATATTACAACTTTTTATTGTTGGTTATCTGTTGTGCAATGTTTCTTTTTTTTCTGACAAAACTTTTGTTTTATTAATCCTCCCTCAAGAATAAGCAATTTCTATATAACCTATTATACCCACTATTTACTTGAATTACTGTCTCGCACTTATGTTATTTTATTATTTTGTCCATCTATATTTAGATAGAATTTCCAATATCTAGCAAAATCTTTTTGATGTTGGGCTAAATGCTGTTTGGGTAATAGTCTTCTTGAAAGATCTGTTTCATAGCTCCAAACCCTTGTTGGGTTAACTAAGTCTTCTTTTTTTTCTTTTTTTTTTTTTTTTTGAACTATTCATATTTATATATTGAGCTCGTAAAGACTTTCAGGCAACCTTCTTTTAATGTGCAATGGCCTCCATCATTAAATACGGGAGGTTAAAATTGTAAACCAGACTCCACTTCAGAGCATATAACAACACCATCATTTTCAAAACAAGAAGCTACCAAAGAGCTATCATAGAGTCTGAGGTGTCTCTTATTGTTCTGCATATGTTAATTAACCATTTTTAAACAAGATAATTTGGTGCATATGTATTTGAACAAACTTTAAATAAGGTTATTAACTAGTTTCACAACAACAGTAAATGATGTTGAGACAGCTTCATTTTTTTTATTAAAAGGACAGTTTTATGTTTGTATGAAAACAAGAAATATGGTAATATTTCTCAACAAAATTAAAGTCGAAATTAGTATTCCATTCAGTTTAAGTGATAAATAATGTTTAATGTTTCAAAAAATATAGAAATAAAAAATAAGATATATTTTTAGTTTTTTCAAATATTAGTTCTAAATACCTGTTCCTTTGAGTTTATAAATTGAATATAGAATTAGCTCTGCATTTGTTCAAGCTGAAATTAATGAAAACTATTTTTATTCAAATTTTCAGTGTGGATTTTAGATCGAAATTCACAATAATATTATGATATAAAATTCCTCTTACTGAACTAACTTGAATTTTTCAATAAATCATAATGCTCCCATAAAAAATTTAAATACAGAAATTTAAAAGCAGTCATAGAAACTTTATTGATAACTTTTAAAATTGTAAAAATGGATCAAAATATAAGAGATACAATTTCTTCGATAAAACGATTCAAGAAAATTGTTGATAAATACATTTTTATTAAATAATGCAATTCTTAAGTGATTTATATTCCAAAAACATATTTAAAAGCATTCCTAAATTGAATTTTGAGAAATCAAATCTGTCCTTAAGTCACTAGATAAAATCCAGCAATTTAAATCATCTACAATATATGCGGATCCATCAAAGTTTTTTTACCTTTAAAAATTGATTTAGTATTCAAACGTTGTTTTATGCCATTTATATTCAGAAACGCCGGAATGAAGATTTTCATTTTCCAAAAAATCAACTTGCATAAAATATGTTCTAGAATGTCATAAACAGATAAAGTACGAACTTAAATATGTCTGGATCTGATAGTTATTTGATTCAGAAAAGAGCAAAACCATTTTCGCTCGTAATCTGCTTCATTTCTATGCATCAACTTCAAGTAAAAGTGAACTGACTTCTTTAAAGTGCAGGGAAGATCAAAGAATCGGATTATTTGAGGAATAAGTTTCATTTCAAGTAAAGCAAATTTTTGAAGTATCTCCAAACTTGCGTAAGGATTTCGGAAAAAAATCGGTTTTTCATTCGGTGGAAGGGGAAAAAAACAAAATAACGAGTTGACAAGCCTACCCAGATTTGACGCCAACTTTTTTTCAGAAAAAGAAGTCCCTCTTGGGATGGTGTACATGATTCGCAAGGGTAAAGCGAACAAATAATATTTATTTATTCCAGAACGGCCGGATAGATTCTGGAACTCATGCCTCCAGAATCGTTCCTTCAAAAATGACCGGTTCCATGAATTATTTATTTATTACGAATGAAACTTCAGAAAACGAGAATATTTTTAAGTTCGATACATAGAGAGCTTAAGACAAAAATATGTTTCAGCTTCAATCTGAAACTAGATTCAATTGAAAAACTGGAAATTCACAAAACAGGATAAACATGTGTTTAAAGGTATGGAAAAGGATTATTGACTTTAGAATAGGGAATATGTTTTACACACACACACACAATTGTCAATGGACTTTCTTAATCTGATGGAATTTTTCATGTGCTAAAAACTTTTGCGTAAGCTGCTGCGGATTATGCAAAGTTAACAAAATTTAAAAGAGTAAAATGCTTTTTATTTGTTTATGGTTCCTTTTTCTTGAATCTGTTAAGAAATGTGAAATGAAAGAGTTCAAGGAAGTTAAGGAAAAACTGTTGCTAAGAATTAAAAACAAATTTCTTTAATCGAGATCTAAATGGAATGACATTTTTAGTTTTTAAAAACTGGTGCTGATTTTATTTTGGTTTATAGGCATAGTTATAGAAATTTCAAATAAAAAATGTAAACAATAGTTAATAATATAATGGTAAAATTTATCACGAATATGCAGAGGATGAAATGTATGTAAGAGGCTCTTAAACAGATTTTAAGGAGTTAACTTTTATTTATGTATCGTAAGTTTGAAGTTATTCAATATAAAATTAATAATTAATTAAATTATTTTAATTGTTTTGGATATTCAAGCATAATTACTTTACTTCTAAAAATATTTTTCAAACAATTGGAATTAAGTATTTTTATTGCCGTTTGACTACAAGACGATATCAATAAAAAGCATATCACACATGCAAAATAAAAATTTTCTAAATACAATATTGCAATACAATTTAGCTCATGCTTGAAAGTATTGAATTTTGTAACCTTTTTAACTAGTCTCATTATCTAATTTTTGTTACGGTTTCTTATTTACTATAATACATTTTAAAAGATACAAGCAACTTTCATTTTTTTTTAAATTTGGATGGTAGCGTTTGAGAGAAAAACAATAGGCTACTGAATTCAAGTTTGTCCCTTGCATTTGAAAACATTACGGAGAAGGAGCGACCAACTGTCTTGTAAAGGTTAAATTAAATAAAACACATGTATTGACTGTTTAAGCTTCAAAATACAAAATGTATACATTTATGATCAAATCAAAATTGCAACTACTACAGATTTTTCTGTAAAAATGATTATCTTTACCGATGAATATTGCAAATAAAAATCTCATTTTTACGGTTTTTAATAAAACATTACTTCGATAATCCGAAAAAGGGAATGATGCGTCATTGGTTCACAATAACTCATAGAATAATATAAAAAGAACTCACTGCTTAGAAAATGTATGTTTCTTATTCTGTAAAGCCTTTGAGAAGGAATTTCCATCTTCGAATAAGTCACGCAATTCCGGTGTTTCATCGCTTGTTCTCGACTCATAGAAGATAGACTGCAATGGTCTAAGCGAAAAGCTATATCAATTCATTTAGTTGATAACATATATGGATCTTCTCCAGAGTCTAATAAAACTGTTTGAGGATCGATGAAAGATTTAGGGGTCAATAGAAGTTCATCTAGATTTATTTTGTCTCCCTTTAATCGATCTAGACGAAGCCAATAATATGAATCTTTAACTGAAACGAGAACTCCATTTTTAACATTTTTCTTAATTTACTACGCTTTATTTTTCACAAATCAAGCCAAAGTTTAGCGTTTCTCGAATAACTTTCAATTCAAATTGAAATGAGCCTCATTCGGCCTATTTTAAACTATAAAAAGAGTACATGAATAAAAAGTTTAAAAAGTGTTCAAAATAGTCAAAGTTGATTAAATTAAAATGCTATAAATATTTCTCCCTTCTTTCATTTAATTTAGAAATAAACACTTTCTGACCTTTCACAACCACATATAAGATTTGATTTTAACATATATGAAGTTTTTAATTTTAATCAGTTTTATAATTAGGATTCAGTACTTTCATAATTCATCGATTTTGTTTTAAGTGAAACAAATATTCTATAGTACTAATTCATTCCTCTCACTTAGTTTGAGTTTGAAAGCTGCATTATCTGATAAATCCAATGACCAAGTACACGAAATAAATACTCACACATCAATTTAATATTGAAACAGATTGCACGGATAATCCATGAGTATTAAGTTAATGAGTATGATAAAGAAAATAAAAGCTGTAACTCTCAGAAGAAGTCCATTCAATTCAACCAGAAAAGGAATTCAGACAGAAAAGAAATATTTTTTGAATTCGTAAAAGGTTTAGTTTCATGAAACATTAGAAAAAAATAATAATAATATGCTGTTAATCCAGCCATTTAAGCGAATCACTGAGTTAACTTGAATCTATAATTTTGAATAGGTCCTCTTAGGAAATACCAGCCAAAGCGAAGAAAAATAGAACCAGCCAGGATATTTCGCATTTAGCCCGTTCGCGGTTTCACTAGATGTATAAATTACAAGACACGGTTAGACTTTTACTAAAAGAATAGCTATCTTGGAAAATTTTTAAACTCTTAAAATATGATTATGGAAATCATAGTTTTTTCTAGAGTGTATATATATAGAGAGAGTATATACATACAGAGAGAGAGAGAGAGAAAGTATATGTATATATATATACCCAACACTCTTTGACAATTCATGTGTCTATTATAAAAATAATTGTTTCTATAAAGTTTTCAAAAGAAAAATTAGCAGTAAATTTTTAGTAAATTTAAATATTTTATTGTATCTGTTTTCTAATTCAGATATATTTACAAAGATGACATCTTATGCATTTACAAATTGTGTGCAGCAATTATCTTTTTTCCCGGAATAAATTGTGTGTGTGTGTGTGTGTGTGTGTGTG
>BMAV01000970.1:226784-240868 GCA_019973955.1 Trichonephila inaurata madagascariensis
GTACAGAGGCTCAACTATGACTTTTGAAAAATTCACATTATTTTCAGTTACAACCATTTGAAATAATTATCGGCGTTTTTTCTTAAAATTTCTCCCCTCCGTTGCCGTAAAACATAGATAAACCCCTTTCTAAGCTATATATTCCAAACATTCTAGTTGAGCCTCTGTACAGAGGTCTGAGGTATATACAGGCAAAATATTATTATAATAGAAGCATTTTTCACAAAAGGAGAATATTTTGAAAATTGGCTATTCTATGTTCATTTTTTGTCAAAATAGTGTACTTAAATCATTTTTTATTGTAATACTATTCTTAAACGATTTTATATACATTTTCTAATCTAAGTGAAACTAAATATCATAAATATTATCCATTTATACGCTTTTGCTAAATCACGGTTCCGAACGCAGTCGGATACCTTAAAATCTAATTTTGTGAAACTTCAAAGAACGATTATTTGCATTTGAGCTTCATTACAATCGAAACTATATAAATCAATTAAGTTCATAAACAAGTATTTGATGTATGTAATGAATAATGGCAATAAATTTGTTTTTATTACCTTTTTTGGAATAACATGAGAAAATGCTGATATATTTCTTTGAAAAAGGAAATATTCAAGTTTCCATAAATCAAAATACAGAAATACTAGAGTTTATATTGAAATAGACATAAAAAAGCTACTTTAGGGATCCGATTGCCTGAACATATGCTATCTCTCAAGAAAGTTTTGGTAGAATCTGCTTATGTATTTCGAAAAACAGCGGTATCCAAGACACAAATACAGAGCATTGGAAATGTAAGAGGAGGGATAAATCCCTAAGAGTCTGAACAGTTTGAAGAAAATATTGTCGAATAGTTTGAAACGCTTTATGCATTTTCCACTTTGAAATTGTAAGACTATACCCGAGAATTCAAGAAAAAGTGGAGAGTATCGCATTTATACCAAACATGTTGGAAATCTAAAGTATCGTATAAAATAAAAAGTTCATAGTAACGTCTTTCAACAACTCGTTGAAATGCGCTTCAAAATGCATTTGTGAAGGTATTTTTCTCTGGTGATGCAGATTAATCATTTTTTTAAAAATAAAACTCCTTAAGAAAGCTTTAAAAGCTTAAATTTAAGGAATTCTGACTTAAGATAGAAATTTAAGCGAATAAGAAACACTTTTTTTAATCGGCTTTCATGTATTTGCAACACATTTTAATTGGCAATCATAAAAAACTGTGGAAATACAGGCCTGCGTGAAATAAAAACTAATCAAATAATGAAAAAACGATTAAAAATTTTAATCTTGACTGAAAGTGAAAAACTAGCAACGGATAATGAATTCTAACGACTAACCGAAAAAAAAAGATTTTTTTTTTTTTAAAAAAATTAAGTTCGTGTTAAATTGAATTATTAAAACAGTTCTCTCACAGAGTTTGAGGATTACTTTAAATTGAAAAACTAGTAATAATTTCTTTAATATTTGCAATCGATAAAATTTTCGGAAATGTGGTCGAAGGTTTTAAAAAGTTTCCTAATAAAGCTTCTAAAATAAATTGGGGAAAAAGAAATACTTTTTTAAAGTAAAGCTGAGGACCACAGACTTTTAATGATGATTGCTTAATCTTCCACTAATAAAATGTTCCTTTTTTAAATGTCTTGATAACTTTGGCTTCACTTTCATTTTTTTCTTTTAAAAATATGTATTCTTAATAATTATCAACCTTAGATAAATATATGCAAAATATGCATATGGAACATTTTTCATGCTTTTGCGAAATGAATGCCCCTTTTTATCGTGATTAACAAAACAAACTACTTATATATGGTTTTAAATAACTCGATAGTGATATTAATTGAAATTATTTCCAGAAACATTGCATTTTATTAAAAGACCCACCAAAAACAACAAAAATGTCCAAACAGTAATTTTATAAGTATGAATAATTTTATCTACAGGGTGGTTATAATTAAGCTTACCCAATAAATAGGATCCGGCATCTAAAACGAATAAGAGGATTGCCACTAAATTTGGAGATTAGACTGGACACGAAATGCATTCAAGGAATTTTTTTTAAAGAATTAGTTCAAGAATATCCATTATAGGTTGCATTTTACCTTAATAAATATCAAATTTGACAAAGGAAACAGCCTATGTGAAGTGCATAAGCAACTTGAACAATTTAGAACAAGATTTATATGCAGTGATGTGTAAAACCGAGAAAAGTCCACACATAAGACGTTCATCCATTCTAGAAAAAAAACCAGGATTTGTATACATGCAAAGAAGACGATGCGTTATGCAAACCAAGTTTAGATATTATATGTTTACTGCAGGATGTTTCTTTCTTAGGTTTCCGGCTGTCATGTGAACAGAGTATACATGACAGAGTAATGAAGATAGTTGTACTCCTTGTTATTCAATGCAAATTTCATACTTAACGCAGATAACAGACAACTGTAACATTTGATACAGACCATGATGCAATTAAAATGTTGACCAATCCTTTAAAGTAAAAGGACTTCATGTGGAGTAATGTAAGAAGTGTAACGGGGTATGGTTATAAAAGAGAAAGGACGACACCCAAATATATTCATCTTTTTTTCCCGTCTCTCTCAGACAAAATTTAATGTGTGTGTAAACTTTTTAATTTTTTAAACTAATTTTTTGATTTTTATTTCTAAAGGAGCTTTATTAATTTGAACTAGTGTAAATTACTTAAAATTAATTAATGATGTTATCAATTGGTATGCACTTAATTAATAATTCCCTCTATGAGAAATGGAACTCTGTATTACTAATAAAGCTGTGATTCGAAAAAAAAAGATTAATGCTTCTGTACTGTGGTTCGTTGTTCTTTCGCCACCTAAAAAAGAATGTACCAATGTCTGCTAAAGGTGTTGAATCCGAACAACTCGATTTGAAAAGAACGGGAAATGAGGAGCTCAACCAAGTTGATTTCGATTTATGTCTCTCTGTGAAGCAACGTGAGGGTTGTTGGTGACGAACCTCCACCAAATAGCAAGGACGACACCTGAGTTGACAGCTCCCTCATCTCAACTAACTTCCTCACCATACCAACGGGAGGACTTAGAGTCTCGACAGATTTAACGTTGTGAAGGGGCTTTATCGTGTCTTCATACTAATCCTCTTGGGGAATTTTTGGGGCCAGAATTGAGTTATTTCACAGCCAATCCTTTCAAGAAGAAACCGTGATATTAGATTAGTTAGTAGATATACAGTGAAGGTTTTGTAATCGCGGAGGAAGAAGGAGGAAGGAAGCTGAGATACTGAGCGCCGTGAGCTGATGCTAAGGAATTAAACTTAGAAGCGTAATTATAAAACGGACTTTAGCGAGGTAAGGAAATTAAGGAAGATTAAGATTCGCAGGATAACTTTGCTTAAAGATAAGTGGTTAGGATCCCAGGTGCTTATTTACATAGAATTTAGGGATACGTTATATCACTCTTGATTGCCTTCCTATTGTAAGACTTGCTTTGTTCAATATATTTGGGATAATAATAAATTGGATTTGTTATGGCCAACTTGGGTGATCAATTCTTACCTCCCACAAATCTAGGTCGCGTAGATGAAAAGATGGTACCCCCAGGGAGGGGGTACTAACAACGTGCACCAGCCCTTTACACGGCAATTATTCAATGGCACTAGGTTTCGAAACCATGACTAAACAAAACCAGCTACGAGTTCGTGACCATGTCCACTAGGCTACCACGGCCACCTAATGGAAAAGATACGCTAGCTTCATATTAGGTTATGAGAAATAAAAATATCGTCGTTGGCTTCTGGCGTTTCAATTTACTGAAGTTTGATTGAAAATATTCCACTATAGTTTTAAAGGGAACACTTGACTACTTGGAAGAGGCTGTAAGTCATCACACAGGTAGTTGTTGATGATGTTAAGATAGTTGCCATCCCATCATCCTTTGAAAGAGTTGTTCGATGACTGGGGGATCTAAATCTAAATGCTACCTAGAAGGCATTCTTAAAACTTTTATTCAATTAATGTATAGTTCATGTAACAAATTTAGGGACATTCCACTCACCCATTTTAGCTGAATGGAGCTACTTATTAGGGAAATCTTAATTTAAACCACCCTATCGTTAACTAAAGAATTTAAGTGTTAAAAAATGCTGCTAACAAATAATAATTTATCTATGGAAGAGTAAGCATTTTCCTTTCAGTTTTGTACTAGCAATTATATCAAGATATTTATAGTTGTTTAATTTTTTTTAAAAAAACGCATTATAAATTTGTAATAAAAGAATACATGTTTTATAAAAATAGTTTCATACAATTTCAAGTATGTTAATGAACGTTTTCATAAATTTTTACATACTTTTTTACAAGATTTCAGAGTAAATAAAATAGGTGTTTGTCTCTTAGTAGTTCTGGCATATTTAATCTTTTAAGGTCTAATGTTCTTTGAAGGAAGTTTCTAATTTACTAGACACTCTTATAAGTATCAACTTTTGAGAAACTAAGAATGAAAATTTTAATTTCTGTTTAATATGTTCACTTGCATAATAAAACAACATGTATAAGTTATTCTGTACTTTCATTGGGTACATACAATGAGATTATTTAAAGCCATACTTATCTAACACAACAGGACATGAAATGAAAAAAATTATTCATTCGAAAAATGAATTATATCTAATTAGTAACTTACCACACATTTAAAAAGAATTTACAATATGAATTCTTTTTTTTTTTTGTTTTGTTTCTGGAGATAACGTAAATTATTGATCTTTCGTTTAACTTAAAAAAAAACATTTTGGATAGTAAAAAGAATTCGTTTTAAAGTACTGTTAGCATGGATATAAAAACACATAAGATATTCTAATTACATTATTACATATATCCTCATACCTTTTTAAAATATTTAAATAATAATACTAATTAAACTTTGACCAAATTAAATTTCAGCTATGTTTTTAATACTCTTGTGAAGATTAATTATCAGTTGAATTGAGAACATCATAGCCCCTTTTTATATATTTTATTACTCTACGTTTCTCCTCTCGTTCGTTTTGAAAATGCTAAGTAAGAAAAGTTTTCTGGTAACTGAATGATTAATTATAGGGTAAATATGTAATAATTATAAATGATAGTAATTATTTTATTGTCTTATTGTTTTAAGTAATCGATGGTATTCGAAAGTTTTCGAATTCAGTTTATTTAAAACTCCTTATCAGTGTACGCATTTAAACTAATAATTTATTCCGCACATATATCAGAACAATGCTTTATTAAATATTGCTTGCTACTTTTTCCCCGCTTTTTTAATTAAGGGGTAATTCTGTCTGAAAAAAGTACTTATTGTCAATAACTATTCAGGGAAGTTTTTTTCTCGCTATTGTCTTTTCAAACATTATTGTTTCAATGTATAACTGTCTAATTCACTTCTCAGAAACATTTAAAAAGTAAGGAAAACAAATATTAAGATGTATTAATTATTAAATTTCTAAAATAATTTATTTGTTCTGAGAAGCTCTTTCAGAAGATTGAATTTTCACAAGTCTAGTGACCTAAACAAATGTTAGTATTGGAACAAAGTTAAAGAAAAATTTTATGTGGAATTTTCAGAACGAAAAATTTTAACCATTAGTTCTTCACAAGTATAGCTAAATATAATCTTATATTACACTTGATTCAACAATTGGAAATTATTTAACTTTTTATAGATATATTTGAAACACTATCATGAGAATCATAATAAAAATAATTATTTGATGATGAAAAAAATATAATGATGTTCATCTTTTGACTGTACTTAAAGATATACGTATACTTGCTTTTTACTCAAAAATCATCATTACTTAATTATATATTCCCGGGAAATCCATCCATTAATTTTTAAAAGGCTGGAATATGCTTTCAGTTTTCGCTATTTTATTCTCTTTACACTTCCCTTCCCTCAGTGAGTACCATAAATGAGTCAGGACAAAATTATTTTTTGTTTTTTTAATATTTTTTTTATTCTGATGCACACAAGCATAGTATGTAAAACAGCATTCCGGGTTCTAACTTATCATAGGAATACTTCCATCATCATTTGTTACGTTCTACGTCTATCTGCATGATTAAATCAGAAATAAAGCTAATTTCTTGGGGGAGTTATCTCACTCTAACTCGTGATTAATAGAGCCACTGTGACTGGATTTACACAGTTGAGAAAAGCATGATTTATTACCGTCTGAATATAACAACGTACCTAAGATTTTCACTGAAAAGGTTTTGGCCTAACACGAGCTTGGAACTGACAATGTGGGAGGGCTAATAATTTGTTCCGCTGATAGTGCTGTATACCATTGTTAGGTAACAACTACTAATCGTAATCGCTGCTAATTTCCAGAATGAATTCAGCATTTCCAGGACGATTTATTATTTTCCACGCAAACTTAGTATTAGTAAAGATGTAGATCCGTAGCGAATTTGTCTGTTAAACTTCGTATATGCATTCACAATTAAATGGAAATTCAAGAATAATTATAAGAGTTAACTGGGAGGGGTGAATTGTGTATAATTATTTAGAAGCTGAAAATTTAATTACATGAATCCTAATTAAAATTTTATTTGATGGAAAAGAGAGAACTTATTTGTCTACAGTTAGATTTCATTCTAAATATCGGAAAAAAGAAAAAAACATTTTTATATTAAAAACTATTTTCATGAAAATCATAGACAGGTGATCTTCTTATAACACGGTTCTCTCTCTCCCTCTACAGGTAAGCCTTGTTATACGAGACTTTTTTATTTGTTTATTTAAATTATTGTTTTATTTATTTATTAAATTAATTATGTATGTAAAGCCCAATGGCTGAGTGGTAGCGTATCATGCTTCCACGTCACAAGTCCGGGGTTCAAATCCCGGACTTGGCAAAATCGACTCAGCCTTTCATCCCTTCAGTGGATCAATAAATGAGAACCAAGCTTTCTTGGGAACTAAGCACTGGAATTTTCACGTCAAACTTGGGAAATTGCCCCCCTAGGGTGCCCTTCTGCTGGATTATCTGCATGAGCTAGAGATGTAGGATTTGCGAAAGAACTAGAAGATTCCATTGATCTTAATTTGTCTTTGTTAAGACCTTCAAACTTAAGCTTTTAACGGATTAGATGGTAATAATATATATGAGAGAATCTACGATGACAAAACACGCAATATCAATAATATCGAACTAACGTAGCTCGGACCACTATCAATATCAAAACCGCCTAATCTCAATTTCAATAATATCACAAGTCCTAATATAAATAGTCAATCCTACCTTGATCCGTTCACCGATTTAATCATAAGGGAGTTGCTTATTTACTCGAGTGCAATGGTATGCACCTTGACCCATTGGCTCTATCTTCGGAATAACCTCTGTTGGCTGTCACATTACAATTGTATCACAATCTCTATCATAACATTCCCCAAATTGCCACTTCACTTACTGAAACTTCTGATATCTAAAAGCTATCTCATTTGCATCTTATATTCACATTTCACTTCTTGGGTTTTGGTTGGAAAAGAGTTGCCATTAATTCTGGTCAAAAAAAAAAAACAACAGGACATGTTAATGAAAAGACGCGTGAGCCCGTCACAAACTGACCACCAGACCGGAACATCTGCTCATGCACCTCAGTGCTCAAGGTCACGTAAACTGAGATGGACTCAGTAGGCCTAGGCCCTAGTGGACTGTTGCACCACTGAGTTTAGTGTAATTATGTATGTAACTTAACTCAGTGGCGCAACAGCCAATGAGAACCAAGGACAGTTGTTCCCAACTCAGTATACGTGACCTTGGGGCCTGAGGTGCATTAGCAGATGTTCCGGTCAGGTGATCAGTCTGACGCAAAACCCCCAGTGTTAAGCAATCTCGGTACTCATTTATCGACCCACTGAAGAGATGAAAGGCTGAGTCACCCTTGCCCAGCCTGGGGTCTGAACCTCGGACCTGTGATGTGGAAGCACGTTGCACTAACCACTCAGCCACTAGGCTAATTATGTATGCACCTAATAAAAATCAAGGTAAAATGTACCGTGTTTTATTGAAACCATGTTTTGTGTTGTAGCGAAACCATGTTATATGAAACTTTGAAATATTATAAATCAAGGCATTGTGCACCGTGTTATATCAAAATCTAGTCTTAAGGTGTAAAATTTTATGAGAGCTGAAATTTCGTTCCAATAAAACATACAAATGAAAAATAAGTTAACTTCATGGTTTTTAATGAAAAACAAAAATATATATGAAATTCAAAAATTAAAAATACAGCAAAAAAAATATTCAAAAAATAATTATTATTATTATTATAAAATAAATAGTAATTTTTTTTTAGGATCACAAAATTAATTTTCATCATCACTTTCAACAGAAATTACAGTCAATCTATTTGAAGTAATAATAGAAAAATGAAATAATACATTTTTGTAGCTAACGTTGCCATCTGAAAGGTAAATTGACCATGGCTCAAAATTACGAGATTCGTCGCCAAAAGCACCTAGTGTAGCTGAGCATTGCGATGTTAATATTCACTCACTCACTCTCTCTGGAAGGTAAATAAATAAATACATTTTCAATACATACTGTCAAAAAGAAAATCAGAGATTTTCTGTAGCAATAAAGTGGGAATTCTCCTTATTGAACGCAGTTGAAAAAAGAATCCAGTTGGGAATTACCCATATTGAACGGAAATTATATTCCATTTTTTTTAAAATCATATTGTATCAAAACCGTTAAATTCAAGTTGTGTTCCGTGTAATATCGAAACCGTGTTTAACAAGTACCGTATTACCTGGGGACACCTGTACCGTACCAAGTACCTGTACCAAGTACCGTATTACAGGGACACCTGTATATATATATATGAAAACTTTATTAAAAAACACCTTAAACTTGAGTATTTATCAGCTCCTATCAATAAATTAGGCCCTGTTATAAAATATGTTGTTGTTTTTTTCTCTTTTCATTATCAGTAAACAACTTTAACTCTCAACTTTAATAAACAGTAACGAACTTTTGTCAATATTTTAATCTAGTGACTTTTTCATTCATATTCTGAGTGTACTTAAAGTGAATATTTCAATTTCAATATTAAAAAGCTGTTTAATTTAATTTGGTTCACTTTTAATTAAATAGATAAGTAGGGGGAAAAAAGATCTGAATGAAATCGATCATTTTTTCCCGTTCTACGCGAAAAGTCTCTTCGCGTATATTAAAGGGGGAGGGAGAGATTCCGGATACCTAAAAAAAATTTCCAGGAGAAAAATGCTTGTGTTTCGTGATCCGAGTTTTATTTTCTTTTTTAATCAGAAGATATGAGAAGGGAAGTTTTATTTTCTAAAAGGAAAAATAATAAAAAATTCACAGGAAATTTTACCCATAAAGTAGTATGAGCCTTCCATTTCAAAATGAATTGGTTTTCTGAGAAGAAAAAATACTTTTGGAACTGTAATATTTAATTAATATGTTATTTTACTTTCTAAATATTTGGTTAAGTACCTTTACAACATGCGCAATTTTGAGCATGATCTAGTTTTCATAAAAACAAAAGAAAATTTTGCACATCGAATTTTTTTCAAGAAAATACATATCACGTTGTTTTTTTTGTATTAAATACGTGTGGTTTTTCACATGATTGTATACCAGATCTAAATCTTAAAGTTTTCTTTCATTGAAACTTACTTTAGGTAAAAGGTTTAAATATAAAGTTCTCTTTTTTTAGGGGGGGAGGGGGTACTTTGCTGCTTTATCTTTTTCGTATTTAATTTCTTATCAAAAAACTGTTCCTTTGTTTTTTGTACTTAATTTCTTATTAAAGAAACTGTTCCTCTGTTTTTTGTAATTAATTTCTTATTAAAAAACATTTATCTCTTTTTTTTCCATAAACTGTATTATTTATTTTTTTATCAAATTGTAAAAAGAAAAAAAACGTAATTCTTTATTTTTGAAAAAAAAATTCTTCAGTATTTGTAAATTATGACTGATGTATAAAACTGTACTCAATTTAATAAATAATAAGCTCCTAAATTTCATGTTCTTTTGTTTTCAAGTGAAACACAAAATTAACTTTTGTAGGCCAGTATATCATTACTAAATTCTCCGTATTTATCCTTTCCATTAAATAAAAAAATACGATGTACGTTAAAATATAAGAACGAATTGCCTGAGGTACTAAGAGCTTTATTTAAATACAAAGTGTAAAGGATACTCTCTCTCTTCAATTTTTTTTATTCTTATATTAAAATTAGCTCAAAGTTAGTATGTATATTGTCGCCCACTGTATAAGTTGTAAAATATATATTTATTCCTTTCGAACATTTGAAATAAACTCTAAATTTTCAAATAAAATGTGTGTTTCTTACGAAAAGTAGAATTCCTAATGGGAAAAACAGCATATATATCCATTTTGCGCAGCCTACTCTTAAAACAATATGAAATTCACACACACATAACTGTTTACTAATAATATATTTTATATATATATATATATATATATATATATTTCTCTATTCTCATTTTTAAACACTTGAAGAATGTGATGAATATACACTGAGATGCCAAATTATTACGACCACCCCTTCAATACAGTACTGGACCCCGTTTTGCGATTAATACTTCATGGATTCTTCTCGGCATGAACTCAATGAGTTGTTGGTAGGTAGCAAGAGGAATTCGAGACCATATCCAATGAATCGCTCTTTCCAATGCCTTCAGATTGGATGGTATTGGATCCAGCTGCAATACACTCCGTTTGATCTCATCCAAAAGAGTTTCAATAGGAATGAGCTCTGGTGATTGTGCAAGCTAACCAAGCAAGGCAAATTTTCTGTCGTTATCTTTGAACCAACTGGGAATGATGCCAGCAGTATAACAGAGAGCATTGTCCTACTGAATGTATCCATCTCTGATAGAGTACTTAATTAATATAAAAGGATGAACCGGATTTGCAATAACTCTTAAATATAACCTTGGAGATTCAGACGTTCTTCTGTATGAATCAAAGGAGCCATACAATGACGAGAGCACATCCCCAAACTACAATATCGCCTTTACCAGCTTGAAGAGTTGTGGGCATTCAGATGAGATTCGTACTTTTATTCTGTCTTCTCCGTATTTGCACCTTGCCATCTATATGCTATAATTGAAAGCATGATTCATCGGACTACATAACCCTTTTCCAATCATCTACAGTTCGATTCTTGAGTTCCTTTTCGAATTGGAGACGTCTATTCTTGTTTAAGGTAAAACAGCAGAGGCTTTCACACAGGTCGCCATCTACCATAGCCTATACGGCGTAATGTGTAATTAATAGTTAATTTAGAGACGTTCACAGTTGCTCCCTGATTAAGATTCCCAGCAATTTGAAGTTCAGTCGCTCTTTTGTTCGTCTGGAAAACTTTCGTAATTCTCCTTTCCGAGCAAACTGTCACTAGTTTACGATGACTACAAGCCTGACGTTGAGACTCGGTTTTCTGATCAAGAATTTATTCTTTATAAGAATTAATATCTGCTGCTCTCGAACACTTCACAAGTCCAACCGTTTTGCTGATACTCTCTCTCTCTCTGTTTCTGACGCATCGAGCATCCACCATCATTTCGCGTTCAAACACTGCTGAAACACGTTTTTTACTTATTTTTTCACAAGCAACGCAGTGCAATTGATGCTTCACTATTCCTGTATTCCTATTAATATCTTACCCTCTAATGACAACAACGTGAAGTTGTAGCTGATATCCTTAAAAGTGCAAGTGGTCATAATAGTTTGGCCACTCAGTGTATATTGCTTCATATTTCGTCCTCAATTAACAATTGCGTTAAATAAAAACTTGCAAGAATATGTCACACCATCCATATACATGACTTCGAACTGTGCTTGACAAATATAATCTTTAAGAATATTTTAAATATGAAAGAAAGGGCTAATTATATATAGACCGAAAAAAGAAATGCGCCTGTATTTCATAAAGGGTCCATTCATAAATTATAAAGAAGAAATGATTTTTTATTATTTTTCGTACATATTTTTTACGCGTGAAAGTAGCATCGAAATGACTTTTCAAAAACAAATTTATGTTATATATATGCCGTAGAAAATTGGCTCGAGTAAAATTGTAAAATTTATATGAAAATAAAGTTCCGTAAGAACTTAAATATCATAAATAATTTGAACAATAAACCTAAGGTACTTAAAAGTTCTGAATCTAAATATGTAAAAATAAACTTTTAATACATTTCTTATCTTATACATTTGAGTGTCTTAAGAAATATTAAATAAAAAATATTCTTCTATGATCCATAGGTCTTTTTTTATATATTTATCAATTCAGGCATAGAAAACAGCAATATCTTAAGTATTAAAATGACCCAGTCTAAGATATAACATTTTATACGCTTTTCTTCCCGAGTAACACAGGTAAAAAATTATTCTGCGTGATAAACTGCGCCCATGAAGAGGTATTCGAACTGAATGCCTTTAAGAAAAAAGGCAGTCACTTAAGCCTTCGGGGAATTTTTTGGCGCTTTGATTCCTGTCCATTATCGCTTCATCACAGTGTATTTGGATGACAGATGATTGATCTTCTTGCCAATATATGTCTTTCACATAAAATCTTCGGAATCAGGAAGTATTTTTTAAGATGAAACAGGTAATCACAGGCCTTTATGTAACGTACAATCCAGCTATCGACTTTATTTCAGGTAACAGATTTACGGGTACGCTTTTTTGGAATTATATTAGTGTCTGTTCGTGTGAAAGGACTTAGATTTTTATTTATTCCAGAGCATTCATCTTTTTTATGACAGATGTTTCAAAGTAAAAAGGCACTACATTTCTATTCTCAAAACATCTCAAAGTGTATCTGTACTCAAAGTGGAAAATTGTTTGACTTTGCTGTACATTTATTGAAAAATTAGATTCAATTATAGAATTCGGAAGAAAATATTGAACAGTTTATTTGACAAATACAATTGGTTTAAAAATTTAATTTCCGGCCTAGAAGAATTTATATCGGATTAAATTGGCTGGAGTTATTCTTAGCAAAGTTGCGTCTTGTTAAAATAGAAACTTTTTACTGTCTCTTAAAAGAAACTCTTAGTGCTCTATATAATCTCTTTATGATGTAATAGAATACTTTAAAAGAGTTAAGTAGCTTTTCCGTTAACAATGTATTGTTGAAAAATAAAGTAATAAATAACTAACAAAATATGACATAAACAATCTAAAAGGTTACACTACTAAATAAAAATATATCTTAGTAATCCAAATATATAAATGGCAGTGAGTTAAAATTGAGGTATGGAGTAAACTATAACTGAAAATTTTTTAACAATCACATCTCATTAGCTTAGTAACTATTACGCAGTACTTAAACTGTCTTAATTAAAGTTCTAAGCAATGTAGTTTAAAAAGAGGTGAATTTAGTATACATATTTCAAAATGTTTACCTAATTTTTCGCTTGTGATAAACTTTTCTTCCAAATTAGAAAATCCTGATGCAAATGTATTATCACACACATTAATGCCATGTATTGCTGCCCATTTTTATCATAGTTAAGTTTTGAAACACATGTTTCCTGTTAATAGGTAATCTCCTGGATGTTAATATGTTTAATGATTATATCATACATACAAAGAATTTCCATGTGCACTCATCGAAATATGTCATATTATTTTCACTCAGGCATTAATTTAATCGTAATCATATGCAGCGACAGATTTGAAAGCATTTTTACAATCTTTCGTTCTTGTTATGTTTTTGTTATTATAGGAGATTCTGTTTAATTTTTTTATAAGCTTATGGCATTGCTTTGATTATGTGATTTTATAAATGAAACTCAAAACAATATAGTCAGAACGGATAACAAATATTACACTGGTGTGCAAAACTTAAGCAACAATGTAAAAATTTAGCAGATAGCCATGAAACTGCAGAAACGTCAGAAGCGATGTGAGCGTACGTAAAACGCGTGATGTCGGCGCGCGGCACTCAACAGTAGAATGAAATGAAGGACGGAGACGCAATTCACCATATTCTCTGCAAGTGCCAGTGAGTCAGTTCGTGAAATATGGCTAGAAGAAATCA
>BMAV01000970.1:242647-282102 GCA_019973955.1 Trichonephila inaurata madagascariensis
AAAAAAAATATTGTATGAAAAAAACTGCAGTAAATCATAATGCGGTAGATAAAGGGTTAATTCATAATTAGAAAGATTTGAAATGAAAAATTTTTGCAAAATATAAGAGAAAAATGCTTGTATTACAAACGTACGGATATGTGTGAAATCCCAAAAATGGTAGGTACCTGAATTACTTGAACCTGTACATTGCTTCCGATATTCGGAAGTTAGTCATTCTAAACTTTATTGAAAGTAAAAAGATTCGACTTAATGTCAAAAAGACGATGCATCCTTTAGAAAACTCTTTTTAGGTACCAAACAATGGCACTCATTAACATAAGAATGCAGTTGAAGTACTCCTTTAAGAACATGCAGCAAAATGTTATTTCTTTTCGGAAAATCATCATTTTTTGGAACTTTCAAGAAGCGCGTTGGGTACTTAGAACAGTTTAAGATTCTCGAAACTTAAAATTGCCTTTCTCAAAAAAGCAGTTATTTTGAACTGCCCCAGTTTATATAACAGGGGGGGGGGATGGCTTTATGCCAAAAAGAATACTTTTAAATAAAAAATGTTTTTGATTATCAAATTAGTTAAGCAGTTTTTCAAAAAATATTTCAGTTTACTGCAAAATTCATTCGCTTTATAGGAGATTTTATGTTTAAGTTACTGGAAATTTTCCAACAAAAATCGAAATTAATTTCCTTTTTTAAATATTAGATATAACTGAAGTTTATCAGACTTTTAATTTCCTAAACAAACTCATTTTTTACTAAAAGTGCTTATACTATTTTATTCAACGTAAAAGTGAGTAAGTGTAAAGTTTTTCAATGCTAAGTCTTGTTTTGTTTTTTGCCATTTAGTATACACTTTAAAAGTTCTATAAATGTTTAGCATTAAATATTTTCCAATTACTTAAAATACAATACTGATGAATTAGCCTTGCTATCCATCCTAACACCTAAATTAATGTATTTCGACTAATAATTCATGTAGACTTCCCAGTTTCCAAAAATATTAATTATGAGTCATCAAAGACTTACAAATGTCCTAGAGTTGTGAAGAAAAGCCTTCATTTCAATTAATTTTATGCAATATGTTAGAATCCTTACATTAAAAAATATAATTTCAATAGAAATATAAAGATATTTCATACTTGAAAACCAATATTCCTGGAAACAGGATAACCGAACATTTTCTCATTATAAAAAAAATAACATCATGACAGTAGAGGACATAAAAATTTTGGAAAACATGCATCAAAAATATTGAGTCCGACATTGCTTTAGCCCATCTACCTTCAAATTTCAAGTTAAAAGACACTGAATGGCATTTTTATTTAAATTTTTTGATATTCTGATGCAATTTTTCTCCAGTTTTTAACTATACCAATCAAATATAAAGAATTTTTGTACAATGTCACAGAATTATAGAATCTCATGTATACGGGGTGATCATGATATCCGAGTGGTCATGGTTACGAACTCAAGGCTAACACTGTTTCTGTAGAAACATGGTTGTGACGGGCTCACGCGTCTTTTCTGTAACATAACCTCTGGGTTCTTTGACGGCCAAGATTAATGGCAAATCTTTTCCAACCCAAATCCAAGAAGTGAAATGCAATTGTAAAATGCAAATAAGATAGCCTTTAAAAGAACAGAAGTTTTAGTAAGCGGGATGGCAATTTAGAGAAAGTTATGTTTAGAAGAGATAGAAGTGTGAATTGACGGCCTATCAAAGATTACCAAATTTCTAGCCATTACTACAAGGTGCATACTATTGCACGCGTGCCTAAAAGTCTCTGAAAAATTGATTGAACCTTAGCTTGATTCAAAGTAGGACTGATTATTTGATATTAGAACTTGCAATATTATCAGAATTGAAAGTAGGCGGATAATATAATTATTTAGATAAGTGATCAAAGTTACGCGATCAGGTTTAACTACGGCTGTGTGTTTGGTTTATTCTCACTTATTATAAGTTTATCTAATTTATTAGAAATTTAAGTTATATTCTTAATAAAGTCATATTAAGAATTTTAAAATGTCGATTCATTTCGAGAATCCCACAGCTCTAATTCACGCTGACAATCAAAGATATGGTCGCCATAGAACGATCATATCACAGGATTCCCGTCTTAGTGACACTAAAAAGTCGTCGTGTGGAGGGGTTGATGTACTTTAAATCTGTCTTGGCTCAATGTCCTTAAATTGCCTTGCTGGAAGTTTGACGAGTGTGGTGCCAACTCAAGTATCGCCATTATTTGACTGTGGCTCAAAATTTCGAGGTCCGTTGCCAATAATCCTAGTGTAAGAGTGGCGAACCTTCATGGATCAACGGATCTTTTTTTAACACGCTTTTATAAGTTTCACTTGTATGTAATGGATTCCTTGAACTTGATTTTTACCCACTTTAAAAGATAAGAATAATTCGAAATTTTGCACACTTGTCAAGGACCGATGACAATACAATAATTTCATAATTTTGTTTCATTGTCCTGATCAGGAACCTCACAAATAAGGATTTTAAGGATTTCGAGATTTGGCGACTAATTAATTATATCGTTTCCAGATTTGGCTACTAATTCATTACATCGTTTCCAGATTTGGCGACTAATTGCATAAACCATTTTCAGATTTGGTGACTAGTTCTATGTGATATTTCTAGATTTGGCGACTAATTCTAGATTTAGCGACTAAAAGATTAAGGTGCAACCCTAAAACCGCAGATAGGCTTGTGGTTAATACAAATAAAACAAAAAAAGTGTTCTTTATGTTCTTTCTTGTAATATAAGTCTAGTTTTTCTGAAAATGGAAATAAAAAAAAAGACTCGTGCATGTGAATAAAAATAATTTATGTTCTAACTGCTAAATACTTTTTATTTTTATAAAGCAATACGTTTAGAAGTGATGATACGAATTAACATTATAGCAATACGTTTAAAAGGTGTTAATACGATTGACGTTTAATATTTCTTCTTAACACACTTTTATTAGTTAGTCCTGTATCTATAGATACGGAATCTTTGAAATATATCGATATGGGACTCATCCGAGGCCCATATCGGAGAGAATAAATGCCCTTCAGACCCGTTAACTAATAACCATTGAAGATTAAGACTAATTCCAGCACAGCCACATGAGTCCGGCTCCAAATATCAAACTCGAGGTTAAATTCAAAAAAAATAAATAATAGTTTGAAAAATTAAAAAAAACAGGCTCTTAGTGTAGATCGAACTAAAAAATGAAAAATAAATTATAGTTTTAAAAAAAACTAAAAAACACGCTTTCATAGTAAATCGAACTAAAAAGTAAAAAAAAAAATTCTTAATATAACAATAAAATGATTAACGAGGAAATTAAGGTCATTGTAGTAAAAACGTGGGGTGCTTTGTACTACATTTTTACATTAGCTCAGGATTTCGGAATAGAAGTAGTAAGAAATTATAATAATTAATATAGATCGCCCCACGCTTTTATCCCAATGACATTAATTTTCTCGTTAATCATTTTATTCTTATATTAAGAATTATTTTTTACTTTTTAGCTCGATTCACTATAAAAGCGTGTTTTTTAGGGTTTTTTTAAACTATAATTTATTCTATAGAAGTGTTTAATGAGGTATAGACATGCCGTCAATTTTTACTTGCGATAAGTGGTCAAAACTCGTTATTTATTACGAAAAAAAATACCTTTTGTACTGTATAGTTGTAAATATTTTAGTTATACGTGTAATTCAAATTAAAGTAACACTAGTGTGACTTCTGTTGTTGCATATTGGATGATAAATAGCATATTAAGATTGTAAGATGTTGCTTTTAGTAAAATGCATGTTGAATTGGAGTCATCTGCCAAATGGTTTCTAAGCAAATAATTATTTTTGCTGTGGCTCACTTTTTTGACAAGAGGATTTGTAATTTGCTTCAAAATGCCGTTTTACAGGCGATGTTCTGCATACCACTGTTCCAGAACATAAAACGCACACCGCTTTGTCACCTTAACTAATAATGACATGTTTCTAGATTCACCAAGTTAGAAATTCTTTGTTACACTTACTATCTTGCACTTTTTGTTCTTTTGCTGAACTAGTCATGTTAAATAGCAGTAAAAATTGTAAATATAACACAAATAAACTTTAAACTACAGTAGTTTCAACGAAATTGACTATGTTATGCGTAGACAAATTTTACATCATAAGCAACTCTAGTCCACGACGTAACTAAGGCAAGATAATAATAAACGAGTGTGCTCCCGGCCGCTTTTGTTCGTGATACTTCATACTGAACCTTGTTATTTTTAAATAAAATGCAAACCACTGTTGGCGTGCCACTGGTTTGCCATCCCTGCCCTCGTGCAACTGAAGAGAATACGATGTTAATAAACAATCAATTATATAGGGTGTCCCAGAATCATTGGGGCAAACTTTATGGGGAGGTAGGGGACATCAAAAGGATTCAGATTTGCATAGCAACCCATTGTCGGAAACGTCTTCGTTCGGCGCTAGATGGCGCTGTTCACAAGAGCATTGGAGAGAAAAGACCTGCATTTCCACAGTCATTTGTACTGTCATCGCCCGCAGAGGAATATGGAACGTTTTGCAAACACCGAGCTGGCAGATATGCACCTCATTTATGGATTGACAGAAGGAAATACATGAGCAGCAGAAAGATTGTATCACAAAAGATACCCACAGAGAGATGCACCTCACCTCAAGATGTTTATTAATTTGCATCACAATTTGTGTGAATATGGATTATTACGAGGTAATAGGCAAAATAAGGGATGTGCTACTGTGGATATCCGACAAACTCCAGGTGTAATTTAATGAGTTCGCCAACCCATGGTCTGACGGTGTAATGCCTGCATCGCTAGCAACGATGAAAACTGTCGACATCTTTTGAGACATTTTCACACACCATCTACCACAACACAAGCAATATCTTTAACAAATAAATGTTTCCTATGATCTCCGTTTTGTGTTTCTTCGTTTCTTATACCTGTTGTACTACTTTCCTATGACGTTTCCGATTATGGGTTGCTATACAAATCTGAATCCTTGTGATGTCCCCTACTTGCCCCTCAAGTTTTTCCCAATGATTCTGAGACACCCTGTAAATACGGGATATTCTTGAAATATCGAATATCGTGCATAAAGCATGGCTTAAATTGTTTGTGTAAAATAACTCTCTATCTGCAGTATGCAATTCACTTCAATTTTCGGACTCTCATATACTATGTTAACACCAGATGTAATTAGACTTCAATAATTTTTTTTATATTTCTCAAGCTTTTTTCTCTTTGTTAATGAAGTTAAGCTGTTATGTACATGAATACATTAAAAGGCAAAGTATAAAGTATGAAACGCGCGCGCTGAATCGAGTCCTAATTCTTAAAAATATTCTAACTTGATGAGCATTGGCAATAAAACTTAACGAAGAATGATTGAAATAACGAAAAGTTTAAAATTTCTTTCTGGATCTATATATTCTTTGAAAATGTATTATTCTTCATTTAAGAGGGACCCAATTCTTTCCGGTCAGAGCTCTAATGAGGTGTTTCTTCAGTTTATTTTTATCAACTTTCAAATAAAATGAAATGGCTAATCATTATTGATTAACACTTAAGTTATTGAGAAGAAAACTAAGCACTGAAGAAAATTTTTACTAATGTGTTTTGTCCAATTAAGAATAATTATGTAGGTTACTTTCACTCTTTGGCTTTGTCAAAAATAAAACTCGCTGCAAATCTCCTTTTCATTGCTCATATATATATATATATATATATTTCAAATTTAAGAAAAGTAGAATAACAACTCGATTAATATTTGATGCAAAGTAATATAGTTGCTGGTTGAACTGTCACCTAAAAAATTTTATAAGGTCTAAAAAAACTAATTAAATGTTTTATATAAGGAAATCTTTCAGTTGTTTTCCAATTTAATCTTTCAGAAAATTTATTCTTTGTTTTACAAGTATAACAGAATTTTATATGTGAACAAAATATTCATAATATAATACATATTTAAAAGGAAATAAAAAATAATTAATTGGATTAATTACTTTATACTGCTGTTTTTTAGTTTAATTTGATTAATACTAAATTGTTTCTAAAGTAAGCAATAAAAAAATGATCATTCAATCATTCAAAAAGATTCCGCTAAATGTCCGGCATTTGAATTCCGTTAGTTTCAATAATTGTTAGCACATTGCATCATTTATTAATAATTGTGAGAATGGAATAGACATATTTAAGAAAGGACTATAAAAACAGCATAAAAATAAATGGGAATAATCTGAATTGATGTATCTAGAGTATTAAATCGTTTTTAAAATAGGCTATATTACAGGAAGTTACACGCGCAATTACTTTAACTTTTATTCAAGTACTTTTAAAATCTTTGAAAAAGGTATAATAGCGTGTCGTCATCAGACTTAAATTCTAGTTAGATTTAGAATGAAACACAAAAAAAAATTTTCTTCATTATTTATTGACAGTTATGAAAGATGTGGAGAAACAAAGAATATTATCACTATATTTTGCTTATAATTTCTTTCTATTGTCTGGCTTTTATTATTGTTTATATTAAACTTTTTTTATTTACTAGTTCTGTTCGACACAAGTTCTAAGAACTACGACCATCACGCTTAGGAATTTTAATCCTTGCTTGGTGACAAGTATGTCTCCAGTGGATTCCATCACATGTGGATGTGCCTGGGAACGAAGCTGCTGATGAGCTGGCTGGTAGGGGTTGTGATCTCTAACCCCAGTTCCACTGTTTTAACCCATTCGGAAATTCATTCCTTCCAAAGAAATAAAATGAATTTGACTTGCTGAAACCCTCCTGCTCACCACTGGTACGCAGCTAAGAGTCCTGGCCTATCTATACAGTGCAGGAGTACCAAGGCTCATCAGACGGCCTTGGCGCACTTTAGAAGCGGTCACCTGCGTAATATGACTTTTGTACAGGGGGTAAAGTCTTTCTTTACCTGTTCCTGCTCATTCCCTGCTTCTCCTGCTCATCTTCTGGACTGCTGGGACATTTCCCTGCGACAGTTGTATGAACAGCAAGACCTGGTGTGTGACACTATTACGCGGAAAGGTCATATGGACTTAGTGTTGGCTTTCCTGCTCCAAGGGGATTGGAAACAACAACAACACAACAATCCTTGCTTGGTGATGAGGCAAACACCAGAACTAGAATCTCTCGTTTTCACCATTCACACCACACCATCTTGAGGACTTAAATGTATTTGTTGTTTATAAACATCTCATTTAGAAGTAGCTCGGAAGCTAATGGATAGCGATCTCGGAAGTGTGAGACATAATCAAATGAGGAGAATGACACCTAAGTTGGCAATCCAGTCTTCAAACTTCTCCACGACGCCAATACACAAACTACGAGTTTTAACACATTTTACGTCATCGGCCCGTCTACAGGGCCAAGTTTTAAGGGTACTAGAACTCTAATCCACGACTCGACAAAAAATACGTCGACCACGAGTTCACTACCGTATTCATTTGTGGTTACTGAGACCCGTAAGGATTTTGCCCCAATAAATTTAACACGTTTCTATTGAAACATAGCTGGCCACGAACTCGACACCATGACTACTCAGCTATTGCAGTTAATATTCTCTTATAGGCATAAATAGACCTTTTTTCTCATCTAAGATACTAATTTAGTTTGAATTAAGGGCTCACAGGACCCTTAACAGATATCCGTGCACTCCAAAAAAACACTCTTCTTCAAATCAATGTAACTTAGCAAAAAAGCAAAACAATGATTTGAAATTTTTACCACATGATAATCATGTATATTTACAATATTTCTCAAAGTTTCAGAGAATTTCAGAAAAAATTTAAAAAGTTATAAAGAAATAAAAATTGGACAATTTTTCAAAAATATGAAAATCGGTTTTTTACGCCACGCGGGATTCTGAAGTACAAAATTGATAAAAATTTACAAAATTAATTTTACTTGGTATAAAACTGTTCACTATTGAAGTTATAACTAACTTTTAAGAAATTTAGAGGAAAAAAAATATTTTTTTTAAATACAATTATAACGAAAATTTTAAGGAAAAAAAATATTTTTTTAAATACAATTATAACGAAAATTTTAAGGAAAAAAAATTAATTAAAATTAAAATTTAAAAAATTCTATTAACTTTTGTTTTGAAAATTGATGTATAAGTTATTAAAGGCCTTATTTTGAACACGTGTATAAAATTTCAAAAAGATATCATAAATAGTTTCTGAGAAATCCTGCGCGGAAGCTAAAATTTTTTGTTTTGCGAAAAATGAAGTTAAAGATAAGAAAGAGAGATAGGGTTTTCGTTTAAATTTCACTTCTTATTTCTCAATAACTTCGGAAGTTTTCACAATATCAACACAATTTTGGGACCAAAATACTCAGGAATATTGAGACTTTAACGCATACTTTTTTCAAAAAATTGAAAAATTTCCAATTTAAGAGTCCTAAACATAGTTGTAGAGCTACTTGTAATTACTGGTGAGACGCCCTTCGTTATTTAGTGTCATAGTCAAGTCTCAAAAAGTATACTTTGACAATTAACATTCCTTCTATATCACATATTGTAAGTATATATTTTGCAAGCTATCTAAATTTAATGCTGAGCAGCCTTCTTTATTCAAGAGGACGCTATTTGATAGAATCAGTTCTCCTAAAATATTTTTTTTATTTGCTTTTGAGTATTCCATTTGAAACTAATAGTATGCTATTGATAAAAACATAATGTTCAGTATTGTAGAGACATGTAAGAAAGAATAAGGTTATTGTTTTAGTCGAATTTAATCATGTTTATTAGTTGTTTTTTATATATAGTCTAACCCTGTAGTAAAGATAGCTAACTCCATATAAAATGCAAAATAATAACAATCTACTAAAGATGTTTTGTAATTTGCATCATATATAAATAATATGTTTTAAATGGCTGAAACCTTTCTAAATATTGAACTTGGCTAGGGACGTCTTAAGGCATGGGCCAACTAGACCCAGGGCCTCGGCCCCAACGGAGTCCTCGTCTCGTACTCGACTCATCCTTAAAAAGATCATAATTCGAATTTCAATGGTTAAATGTTATTTCTGGTAGTGTACTCCGGAAAACAAAGAATTGCGAACGATACATCAACTGGCTACATGAGATGACCATCATCCCTATATAGGCTTAGGCCAACCACCATACATCATCAATCAAAAGGCGGCTGTCGATTGAGCCGATTTGTGCAATTGTAAGTCAGACACATTTATTTGTTTTGGGGTTGTACGAGTATTTGACAACGTATGTTATGCACTATCTACTTCACTAGACCATAGGTGAGGCCTACATTTGTGTAGGGGGTCCAGGGCCTACTTTTACGTAGGGACTCAGTATCTACTTTTGCGTAAGGGCCCAAGGCCTCGAGAAGTTTTAAGACGTCCCTGAACCTGGCAAATGAATTTAATAAGCATGAGTGTTATTTGATAGTTTGTTGAAAATTGAAAATTGAACGTGAATTTCAGAAGATTCAGAACGTGCATTTTCCACAAGATTACCAAACGCTCATAATAGTGCTCAAAGGCTGAAACACCTGCTTATTAGATTCAAATTCATTTATATAAGACTTAAAAAGATAAACCTCATCAAAATAAAAAATAAGGATGTATACATTCGAATAAGAAATTATATATTAAGTAGAGCAACGAAACAGTAATTCAATGGTGGCGGTTTCAGGTTCTCATAGTTACAATAGTGTAACCGGGATAGTGTAGGCTTCAAATATTGGGGCCTCGTTTTTGTATTTTCTAAATTAACACACGACACTTCAAACCAACAAGAGGACTATTAGTGACGGGTATTATAATTTTGATAATACACATAATATTTCTCGTAATATTTATATTATTAGTTAGTATCTCAGAATAAAAGCAAAAAAGAACAATTGTCCATACGTTATTTTTATAGGAATAAGTTTCATGAAATTCAAAAATGTTTTAATGCTCTCTGGAAAAAAAATATTTATTTTAATAAAAACAATTTCCTTGAAAAATTAGAAAAAATCCCATACCTAACAATTTGCTTAGACTAGCAAACTTGAATCTGATAAGCCTTGCAAACATTTTGTATACAGCTATCTGTAATAATTGTGTATAACTTATTGGATTTTTCCAAGTCCCTTTTATATAGTGTGGATTAAGCCCCATAAACGCAATCTACCAACTTTATCTCTGAAGACAATGCAAGATATTCATTTTTATTGGATCAGAAGGGTTGATCAGATGAAAAAAAGTTTCCCCAATAGGCTCAGCATCAGTCCTAGCTCTACTGTGATGGTGTATTCAATTTCGGTAAGTTAAGTCTTATCCTTAAAAACATAATAAATAAAGGAAATAAAATAACAATCGCTTTCTACGAGGCTAAACTGAGCTTTTTCGGAAGACAGTGAGACTAAACCCAAAGTCGTTTCTTACAATGGCTGAAATGCACATCGTAAAGATAATTCGTGAATCAATTGTTTGCAAAAGAAGGCGTGCTTTGTACTGGAAAAGTCAGAAATGTTTATTACGCAACTGAGCACTGTGAGGCTAGAGCTCTGGATTCGAACTTCGGTGATACCAGAAAACATTTCCTCTTTATATGGTTGGGTTTCATCCAGATTCTGCGAATCGGAGGAACGTTCTAAAAGAATTATTCGAAAGGGCTGGGGCTCTTTTTACTGCTTCAAGAGAACTAGATCTGAAGGATATTATTATCGAATTGCTGTGCCTGGCCGGAGGAGATCTCGGCTAAACCTTTATTTTAAGCCTTTTCAATTTCCATCGACCATCCAGTAGGAAAAAAATTGTCTTGTATATATTTTTTCTCTAATCTTCTCTTTCTAAGAATTTGCGAATAATTCTATTAAAATTTAACAGAGATGTGTGAAAAGAATCCACTCTTATCTAACCATAGAGTTAATATTCTTTTCTGTAATGTAATATTAAATAAATTTATTTGGGGGGAAGAAATTTTCATTTTACTGTTCTGTCATATCCTTTGCTAGTTCCAATTTTAAGGAATGATAATCTACAATCAAAATATAAAGTTTAGATGACTATTTTTCTGAATGTTATAATTTGTATTATTTGTAATTATTCCGAGTAATATTAGCACATTCCTTCTTATTATATTATAATGCTATATAGTTTGTCAAAAAACATTTGTCTTATTTTTTTATTAAATAAATTTATCAGGTCTAATTTTCAACAATCTATTATCTTATATTAAAGTAATTACTTTTTAATTTTCAAAGCATAAATTAGTTTTTATGTTTGAGTTATTACTTATTTAGACTTAAAAACCGTATAGCAATAGAAGGTGCACTTCAATAACAAATAATATTAAATATGATTAATATATATTACTATGATTGATTCGCGTTCATATCGTACAAAGGTGAAAATCAATCTCAAATTTCTTATCCTTTAATGGTGATACTCATTGGACACTTTTTTTTAAACAACTTTTTCAAGCTTATATGAAGAAGTTCGAGATTTATAGCAATGTGTGTGTTGTGTTTGTTATAGATTACCTATAGAGAAAATATATAAATTACGCATACATTTCTTTTATTTTGTCATATTTCTTATAAAATATAAAGTAACGAATTTATGTTAATATTTTAAGAAAAAATTATTTGGGCAGATTTTCATAATTTCCTTTGCCGTCTTTCAATATCCTTATTTGTTATTGCAGCATGTAATGCTATCTACTACTACGTTTACACTTTCTTGATCTGTAACACATTGATTTGTATCCTAATTTTTATTTCTTTATAGATTTATTAGGATAAGTATATAACTGGATATCAAAATATTGCTTATATTGTGGTTTCATAACAATTTTAGTAGGAAAAAGATTCAAATATGTTTTATTTTTCTCAATTCAAAACATTCGACAAGTCTAACATTTTATAATTATTTTCAATTTAACTTCAATGCTACAACTTCTAAGAGCTAAAAATTCATTTTTTCTTATTTTAAAGAATTATGTAATCTTTATAGTTTAAAGTCTGAACAGAGGTTTTAGATAATGTTCAAAAGTTATACTCTATGACCTGAATGGGAAATTTTTATCTCTTTCAATTATTTTCCAAGCTTTAATTTCTTTCATTTTCCCAGTTTATAAATACGCCATTTCATTCAAACCAATATTCTGCTGTATAAGTAGAAATTTCTGGGGGATTTTTTGGTGTTTTCTGAGTTTATGAGATACATTTGACCTACTTTTAGTCCGTCCTCTAAGTGAAATATGCATTCATTGCGTGGTTTGTGGTAATATTTATGGCAATAAAATAAAGTGGGAGGCCTTTTTGTCTCTCAATTAAATAAATAAATGACTTTTAACCAACAATAATATACAATAAGTCAATTGCAGTGCATTAAGAAATTATAAGATCACTAACGAACTGTTGCAATTCTGAAAAAGAAGATACAATATGCAAATTTTTAGCATATGTATTTAAAACAGATTGAAAAACACTTTATATACTAATTGAAGCTTTAGAAATTAACTTAAATTCTATTAAAATCTATTATTTTTCTAAAAATTAAATAAGCTGTGGGCTAAAATAAATAAGACCACCTGAAGAATAAGTATATATATTATTCATCACATCACAGAATCATTATAAAAATTCAGCATTTCTGGAAACTATTGACATAAACTCTTTGTATCACTTAATTTCTTATCACTGCACCCACCAGGCAAGCTTTTTCTTTTCTACCTTCATCCTAATTATCCCAACCTCAGGACAGCTATTAGAGAGCTTTCTCACTTATTGCAACCAACCAATGCAGTTGCCTCTAATCTAACAAATATAGTACTTCCCTCCAAAATCCTCAAGATCTCTCCCGCTGAAGCCATCAAGAACACCTCTCAGACTTTGATGTCATCCACCTGCCTGATCCTAACATTCAACAAGAGCTTCCTCTCTACAAACTCGATGAACGTTGTTTTCCCATTCAGGACTCCCACTTGTTTGCGCAAAAATACAATTTCAGATAGGGGATGAAGGATCTTTTATAGATCTATATCCTTGTGACGTGAAGAAACGTGAAACTATTGTCAGCCGCAGTAGCCGAGTGGTCAAGGTATCGGATCGTGGCTGCCTTGTCCCGAGTTCTAGCCCAGTACCACTAAAGACCCGCCGAGTAGGGGAACGATGCACGTTAAATTTGTCGAGAGCTCAAACGTCTTCCCGTTGATGTGGTGTGGTAGTAAGGAGAGGGGGTGCCAGCTCAGATGTCGTCCTCGTCACTTGGCCATGGTTCAAAATTACGTGGTCCGTCGCCAAAAGCCCTCGTGTAGCTGAATAATGCGACGTTAATATTCACTCACTGGAAACAATTGTCCGAGAAACAAAGGTATAGGTGTTTAAAGACGTTATCTGCGATTTTTTCTTAAGAAGATGTTGTGGGGTAAATAGTTATCTGAGGTGAATAATTTTATTTTATAAGAGTGCTGGTAAATCTGAAAGACAAATATTTAGCGTAATAAAGAATTCTAAAAAATTATCATTCATAATATATATATATGTCATTTAATTAAAACATACAACTGAAACAAAATAAAACGACTGGAAAGACAAAAGTTTTTAATAGCACAGGGTGATTGACAATTATTTCGATTTTCAACTAAATATGACCTTCCGGCTCGTAAGGTTTAGAAATGTTTCATTAAAAGAACTCATACATCCCAATTGAAATAGTTTTATATCAAATACTGATTCAAAATTTATAAATACGAAAAAAAATACCAAAGTTATAGAAAAACCAAGAATAAAATTGGCTAAAAATGTCATATCCAGAACAACGAGAAGCAAATTATTTTTTCTAGTAAAAAAAATTTAACCTTGACGGTCCCAAACGTTACAGCAATTGGTAACAAGAGGAAGAAGTCAGGGAGATGTTTCAATTCACAAAATCGAGGAGAATAGTAGCGGCTTGGGAAGCCTTTAGTAATGATGAATTGTGAGATTTACAGCAAATTTTTCGGAAGGTATGCACAAAGCTCAAAATCAGGCTATGGTGTATGATCATCTGATATTATATAGTCTTATATAAGTTGGTACTAACTGGATATTTGAGCAGAGCAAATACTTCTTGCCATTCATCTAAATCCACACAGTAAAGGTTTAAAGTATCCGACTACGTTCGGAACCATGATTTTAAAAAAGCGCATAAATGAATATTTTTCATGATATTTAGTGTCACTTAGATTATAATACATGTATAAAATTGTTTTAAGGACATTATGACAAAAAAAATTATTTAAATACAATATTTTGGCAAAAAAATTAACTTAGAATAACTTTTTTTCCAAATGTTCTCCTTTTGTAAAAAATGCTTCTATTGTGTAGTAATATTTTGCCTGCATATAGCAAAGACCTCTGTACAGAGGCTCAACTATGATTTTTGAAAAATTCATATTATTTTCAGAGTTACAACTATTTGAAATAATTATCGGCGTATTTTCTTAAAATTTCTCCCTTCTGTTTTCGTAAAACATGGATAAACCGACTTTCGAGTTATGCTTTTCAAAAATTCTAGTTGAGCCTCTGTACAGAGGTCTGAGCTGAATACAGGCAAAATATTAATACAATAGAAGCATTTTTTATAAAAGGAGAACATTTGGAAAAAAGGTTATTCTAAGTTAATTTTTTGCCAAAATATTGTAGTTAAATAATTTTTTTTGTCATAATGTCCTTAAAACAATTGTATACATGTATTCTAATCTAAGTGACACTAAATTTCATAAATGTTATCCATTTATTTGCTTTTGCAAAATCACGGTTCAGAACGTAGTCGGATACCTTAAAAAGAAAAAAATGTCTTGTCTTGACCAAGTGGAAGCGCAGACTTTAATCCGATATCATAGTATACCTTATATCTCTACTACTTTATATCTCAAATTTTATGTTAATAATATACAGTTTCCGTCTCCAAACGAACTCAATGTAACCATTTTAAAAGAATGACCCAATATCAAAAAAGAAATTAAGTACTAATATCGTATTAGTTCTCATACTTTATTTCTTTTTCTTTTTAGAAAAGTTGTCTTATAATTTTTTTTGTAATGGGGCTGCGGATTGGTATTTTACCTTTGTATACCTGGTACATTCCCTAGGAGCTGGTATCATTTCTTAGTGCAGCACCATATAGGCGATACCAACTGCCGCAAGTAATTTTGACGCACAGTTTCCTCTCCAGAGAGTGAGTGAGTGAATATTAACTTCACATTTTTCAGCTACACAATGTCTTTTGGTGATGGACCTCGTAACTTTGAACCATGGTCAAGTGACGAGGACGACATCTGAGCTGGCACCCCCTTTTCTAACTACCACATCACACCAACGGGAGGACGTTTCAGCTCTCGACAGATTTAACGTGCATCGTTCCCCTACATGACGGATTTTTAGCGGTAATGGGCTCGAACTCATGACAGGCCAGCCATGATCCGATACCTTGACCCCTTGGCTACCGCGGCCACTCCTCTCCAGAGAGAGGCACCTGAGCTATGACGATGTACTTAGAAATTTGTACTTAGAAATTTAATTTTGCCGAGAACACCCAAGCCAAACGGGCACTCAAGGGATTTTTTACATACCGCATAATCATACGACATGGACACCTTCTATATTCTTCATCATGAAAATCCATCGACTTAGTCCTGAGTCCAACCAGCAACCTTGGGTGCAGAAAGCGAGTGACAAACCAACTACGCCACTCAGCCAGCTCTTATAATTTGTAAAGAGGGTATAATTTATTTATAATATTTTGTTAACTTTATCGTTTATTGAATAATTCAAAATCATATTAAAACCTTAATACAGTAAGTATGTTGCAATATATTTCTGCCGTTTAAACTGTAATAAAACCATTTATTTATTTCATAATTTCCAAAAGTAAACTGGTCTTAAAATTTATTAACAAACAGACATTATGCTAACATGGAACAGAAAATGCGTAACTAGTAATGCCTTTCTTCCAAAATCAACATAAAATTCTTAATCAATTTTTTTTTTATTGAAATTGTTACTACAAGAGCATGTTTTTAACTGTCAGATTTATTTCGTATTAATTTTTCAACTATTTGAATAGAAACTTTTTTTGACTTTTGCTAGTTTCAATTTAAAAAATAAAACTTCAAACGCGAAAAAAAACAGTTCTATTTCATGTAATTCAAAATGTTACGTAAATTTTTAATAACTCTAGAGAGCGTTATATAATGAACTATGTGTACTATGAATACTATGTGTGTTATATAATGAAATGAATTATTATGTGCTACTTAAAAAAGGAAACAATATTCGAAAGTTTAAATAACTCATTGAAAATATAAGTAACTTTTAACACAATAGAAGAATTAAGGTATATCTATATGAGTGGATACATGCAAATTAGCCTTGCAATTTTACAACTTAATTTTAATCTATATTTTGACAGATTTTGCACAACTAAAAAACTTGATAATTTCAATGCTATTCTAACAACTCGTCCGCACAAGCAAACTGCTGCAAATTAAACTGAAGAAAGTATGCATATTTGAGTGAATTCAATTTGCAGCTTTAATTTCCTTTGTACTAATAGAGATTTTATTTATTACAAAGAAAACTAACACACATTTCCTCTACAAATAAATTAAAACAATCTGGATTTATTATGAAATTTTGTACATTTCAGAAAATTTCATTTTCATACTAGTCTCGTTACCTGGAAATTTCCCAAAGTGGAATAATTATGGTATCTGGTTATTAAATTTAAACAGTTATCAAAACCCTCAAATGCCGTGGTGAACAATTTTAGAGGTGAAAGACCAACTCAGGTACCATGAGCGAGTGAGAGTGCCTATTAGCACTATAAAGCAACCAAAGGGGTATTGGCGATGAACCTCGTAATTTTGAGCCTCAATCAAATGACGAGGACAATACCTAAACTGGCTCTCCCCTTTCTTAACTACCACTATGGGAAAAGGCTTTGAGCCTCAACCTGTTTAACGTGCATCAGCCCTTCGATCTTCATTGGCACTAGGAATCGAACTCATGACACGTCGCCCACGAATTCATTATCATAACCACTAGGCTACAGCATCCTATATTCAAGTATCCTAGACATGGACAGTTGCGAGTTTTTTTGTCAATTACTCGTTGTGAAATAATAAATGCTCTGGCAATTTTTCAATTCCTACTATTAGTTCACTCTCTCCCTATATATATACTGTCTGGTTTATCATCCGCGTGTGTTAGGAGTAGGCTTAACATTTCAATATGGCTCTGATTTTTTTTTCCTATTATGTAGAAAATTTCTGCTGTACGGGGAAGGAGGATCCATAAAAATTTCTTAACCCTTAATCACTGGCCTAATTCAGCGACTGCTCTAGAAATTATAATAGGTCTCCAGTTTAGTCCAAAGACTCTTTTTTGTATCAACATTTGCTGTGTCTCTTAATCTCCAATTTCTTTCTTCTTTGGCTATGTTGTTTTTACAACTTTTTCACTTGATACCTTATTTTATTTTATTATACTTTCTCTCTCTCTTTATATATATATATATATATATATATATATATATATCTTGTTCAAATTTTGAATCGTTAATGAAATACTTTCCATTCATCCATTTGTGACGGGGCTTTACGACTTTCAATTACTAATCCTCTTGGGGAATCTTTGTGCCAGCAATCGCGTTTATTTCACAGACATCCCTCTCAAGAAGAAACCATGAGATGCAAATTAGTTAGTGTATATATAGTTAAAGTTTATTGATCGTAGATCACCAAAATACTTATCAGATATGGGAAGGAGGACCTATTGCAGATCCATATCTCTGTGACGTAAAGAAACGTGATCGTAGATCAGAAGGAACGGAAAAACTGAAAGCAGTGTTATTATGGTAAGAGTTAGAATTACGCATCGTGACTAAAGGACGGCTTTTAGCTACTAGAATAAATTAGTGAATCTAGGAGTATTAAGATAGGATTGATTAAAGTTTAATCTATTCGGATTTATCGTGCGCTTATTCCCATAAGGTTGTTGTTTTCTTTATATTGCTCCAAGGGTTCTCTTTATAGATTGCTTGTTCTGGAATATTATTTTTGGTAATAATAAATTAGATTTATCATGGATATTCTTGGCCATTCATCGTTCCCTCCTACAGCTTTAGGTCGACTAGATGAGGAGGAAGTGGCCCCAGGTGGAAGATTATTACACATTCAAGTTCAAACACATTTTTTAAACTTGTAGTGGATGACACTTGATGTTAATACAGTTTTTCAAATATTAATTCATTAATTAAATTAAAAATGAATAAATAATAACAAACAAAAATAATAGTCCAACAGCATACATAGAAATTAAAATCATTTGTGTCCCTGTAGCGCAATGGATAGCAAGTTGGGCGTCTAATTCAAAGGGCGTAGGTTTGAATCCCACCTGGGATGACCTAATTACTGAGAATGTGAGTTATTTTTTACTATACTATTTTATTAGAATAATTTAATTTAATTAATGAATAAATAGTAACAAACAATAATCCAACGCCCTATATAGAAAGGAAAATGGGAAAACTGCTAAGAAAATCGCTTTCTATTTTGTCACTTAATATTGTGATTTTGTCATATGTAATTACATATTTATATTAATTGTAACTATTTAATAAAAAGTAACTAAAATAAAAAATTTCTTTGTTGACCTAAGTAGGAATTGACTTAAATTTTTTTTTATATTACTTTTTTTTAGTGACCTCAATTATGAATTTATTTTGTGTTTCTTTTCTTCTATCTTTTTTTTTTCTAGTTTGCTGTATTCATATCCTTAGGAATTTGCCTAAAATACAATGATGATAATAATTACTTTTTCTAAAATGTCTTCTGACATTAAAATTGGTTTGTATTATTTATCAGATGAAATTTTTCTCTCTTTAATACTCAAAGAATGTAATCACCACTATCTAAGTCTCTCTTCAAGAAATTTCCGGGTAATAAATCATCGCGGTCATCCAGTTCGGAACCAAACAACTCTCTCGAAACGTACTTTATAACGATCAGATTTAAGTAAGTTCTCATCTAATTTTTCACACGAGAACATCGAGCATAAAACATGCGCCTAGGGAAAGTTAATTCACTATGTCGATTCCAAAAATGAGAGAGCAGTGAGTCATTGACATCGAATATCAGCAATTCGATAGATTATCAGTTTCTCAGAATGTTGAGTTCGATACTTGGACGACAGCCAAACTCCTTGCAATTTATACACCCCTCATTAATAGGGAGAGTAGAAAAATGAGAGTCGTTTAATGATCGTTTTACTCATGTGAACCTCTATATGAATGTTTAAATGTCTTCCAACCTATCTGAAGGGGGAAAAAATAATACTCCGAAATTGCAGAATAATTTCGATCCCAGTATAATTTACTTGATATTATGAACTATACTTATCGCTCTCTAACGACGTTCACGAGATTTTCTGCTCTTTTCTCTGCGATCGTGGGAAAAGGAGTTTATTTTTAGAGTTCGCGCCATCGGTGTGTATGTGCGCGAAATGATTGACTTTTGACATAAAAAAGTTATCACGGAGACACATTTTTTTCAGTGTGCATTTAAAAATGCTTCAATATCACAAAAAAAATTATTTAGAAAAGTCCCATGTAATATTTAAATTACATTTGACATCAAATAGGGTTTCTCTTTTATGATAGGTCAAATCAAGTTTCTTTCTAAGCCAAAATGAAAGAAAATCGACTTTAAATTTTATTTACGTATACTACAGTAGTTAAATAATAAGAGTTTTATATACGGGCAAAATACTATTATAATAGAAGCATTTTTCAAAAAAGGAGAATATCTTGAAAATGGGTCATTCTATGTTCATTTTTTGTTAAAATATTGTACTTAAATAACTTTTTATTGTAATAATATTCTTAAAACAATTTTATTCACGTATTTTAATCTAAGTGACACTAAATATCATAAATATTATCCATTTATATGCTTTTGCAAAATCACTTTTCCGAACGTAGTCGGATACCTTAAGAACCATGAGGTGAAATATTAAATTGACTTCAAGTTAAAATTCATTCAAGTCTCAAATTCCTGTAAGTTTTAAATAAAGTTCAGAAAATGATGAATTACTAGACAAAGAGAACTTGAATGGAAAGAAGATCAAATAAAAAAGACTTATAGACGATTATTATAACCAAGAGGATGCATCCTCATCACATTCAGCTCGAAGTTACAATGTTTATCCTATTCAGTTTTTTGTATCGCTCTAGCGCCTTACTATTAGATATATATTTAAAAAAGTTTACCCCTCCCCCAAAGTGCACAAAATGTATTCAACCTAAGATTGCACATAATCGGCTTTCCATCTAATTACTTCTATTTCTGCACATCCTACTACATACACAGCCAAATTTTATGATAAAGGTCTAATTTCAGTATCATTACCGAATGCTTAGGCCAACATACAGTCTGTCAACGCTTTACATTACGGCATTATCCACTTCTGGTCTATTGCAATCCATTTCAGGCATAACTCATTTTTATGCATGGGAAGTAAGGAAACACAGATAACAATTTATTGATTCCTTTTTATGTGTAGTTAGTTGATGCAGTACCGACATTCTGACCTTCTGGTGAAACCATTCGAAATTGGCGAATGTTGAAGACTTCGACTAACTCTGGCGTGATTAGATTCAGGCTAATTTCAATTATTTTCTGCAAGATCCTATTCTCCACCAATCAGTACACACCTTACGCAATATTTGTAGCTTCTTTCTTCATCAATGAATTTCTTAAATCATCAGTGACATATGTTTTATCATTAATTGCAACCTCCTCGTGAATGTTATACACGAATATGACTGAAGTACTACTGTAATTGTCGAACTCGCGTGTGCTTCATTACTTGTCATGTTACACCTCCCGGAAGCTTCTATAAACTCTGTACTCTAAGAAATACGGTGCTTTTTGGTACCTACTTAAATGCTTGGTATCTTCATGTTTTGTTGTCCTATATACCGACGGTAGCAACATAATGTGCAACATCAGCTCAACAACGAATTTGCATCTCCAAAAATTGTCAAACTTTTTCGCTTACCCCTGATATTTACAAGTCATTCCAAATTATCTTACGACTTTAAATCATTGCTAAGAAGATTAGAACATCATCTTGAACGAAGCTATTACCATTTTTTACACCACATATTGCATCCATTTTTTCATTTAGTAGTATTTGAAATGGAACAATGACACTTGTTTCAGACACTCATAAACTAACTGAATTTGAAAATAAATGTATTATTCCTCCTGTATGTGTCCGTACAGTGTGAGCCAGTCATTTTCTTAAATATGTCGGAAAACTTTGTTTCCGAATTTTTCCTTGATGTTTAACCCCAGACATTTTCAAATTGATTTGATTTTGAGCTATTAAAATGGCATCAAAAACAAACAAATACGAAAATACAGAAATCGTAAACCGGGATCAAATATATATATCGATATCTAAATTGATATATATATATTTAATCTTAAAAACTCTACATAAGAATTTTGAGGACAAGTAAGAATTTGTGTGGGCAAGTAAGATTATTCACTCAACTTCAAAGTAGATTTTAAGGAAATCGAAAATTGCAATGCTTTTGCACTGTGTTAGAGCAATCAGGATTAAATCCAAAAGAAAGACCAAAAACAAAGTGGAGATGTATATCCTGTATCTTATCGAATACTATCGAATACGATTAACACTCCACCTCAGATTCAAGAAATCTATTTGAAAATCTGCAGTCATTTTTAGTCAGTTTTAGTTTGAAACAAACACTCAGTTATTAATTTAAATAATACTATGAAACTTAACAGATTATCTATTATATAGTAGTTCCTTTTGAATATAAAGCCGAAATTCGATTAAGAGAATATTGTATTTTCTATTATACGGTATCTTTAAGCCAACACTATATACCTGAGCAGCGCACTACTCTACCAATTTGCTTGCATTAAAATTTTCCTGTCTTTTCTTTTTGTAAAAAATATAGGACATGAGGAAAAGAATTTAATTTGCAAATCGAATTACCAGTTCTTTTTTTTTCTTTTGCTAGTGAAGTTATTGAACTATGAAAACAATTTTTTTTTCTATTAAACGGTCTCTCCTTTCTTACATTGTTTTCGTAAAAGAATTCACGATTCAATGCAAACTCTGTTCAGTTTGGCGTTATGTTTGCTGCTGAATGAAATATACACTATAATTAGAAACACTGCTTCTATTCTTTTTTTCAGTTAATAGTTTTCTTTTTTGTGTGAATTATGCTGTTCATTCCACTTTTTTTATATTCTGTGTGTTTCTACATAAATCTTTAAATTCTTAAGCACATTGAAATTTTGATGAAAAAAACGTGTTGTTTTAAAGAATAACCTTTAGGAAGTATAGAATTTATGCATTAGTTTTTAATAGGAAAAAATTATCTGTTTTTCTTAACATACGTATTTCAAATAAAGTAAAGTACCTTGTTTACTGAAAAGATTCTAATCAATTTGAAAAAAAAAGCTTTTGTATATTGTTTTTATAGCAAAAACAAGCCCTTTTCTAGAACCTATATATAACTCTTTTTACTCTAATAAAACTTCGATAGCAATATTTTAGCATATATATGTATTAAATCTTTTATTAGTTTAGACTCAATATTCTTTCATTAATACACTTTTATTCGTTGATTGCGTTGGTTCATTTTCTAATCTTTATATACACTGCTGGCCATTAAAATTGCAACACCAGGAAGGAATGATCTGAAGAACGTTTAAATCACATGGAAGAAAGAAGAGGTTTAGATGTACAAATGATTAGTATTTCAGCGCATTTCGATGATGCAGAAGGGAGAAATGACATCTGAAGCATTACATAAAAGAAAAACTGCGAAGTGGATTTCTCATTTGGAATGCACTTTGTAAAGATCGCCCGTCACACTGATCGAAATCCAACCACTGTCATGCAAATATGGAATCACTAAGTTGCTGAGGGTCATACCGAATGGCATGCAGGATCACCATACCCTCCCATCACTAACCCCCGAGAGAACAGACATGATGTGAGATCGGCCCTGCAAAATCGTACAACAACATCAAGGACCATTAGTCAGGAAATGGGCAGGTTTGCAGCACGTCCAGTTTCCGCTCTTACAGAGAGACGACGTTTACAGCTGTGTGGACTGTCAGCACGGCGGCCATTACTTCGTCTTTCCTTGACAATGCAGCATAGAGAGGGGTGGTGACTAGTGAGCCGAACGAGAAAACTGGATACAGGAGTGGCACAATATCGTCTGTTCAGATGAGTCCCGGAGCCTTCCAAACGCCCTCTACCAACAAGATAATATGAGACCACATATTGCTCATTGTATTTTGATCTTCCTAGATACACAGAGTATTCTATTGAGACCCTAGCCTCCAGATCTGTCATCCATTGAAAACACCTGGTGTTGGTTTGCTGAGAGACTGACCCTCCACCCCTATCCAACAAATATGGTTGATGAAGTGGGGCATAGACTTGAAGTAGCATGGAATGAGTTGCCCATTTTTATCATCCAAGCCCAGTTCGACTCCAAACTTAACCGGGTGAGGGCCGTACTAGCTGCCAAGAGTAGCAACTGTTTCTAATAATTTCGCACCTCTGTAAACCCTAAACTCCTTGCAAATTTAATCATTTTGTCTTCATGTTATACTATTTATGTTCAGAAAATACAGTTGAACCTGTTTTTGTGCGGTAGATAGGGACCGCATAAAAATAAACGCACAAAAAAATATTCGAAAATTTCATAAATTCTTATATAAAACAAACTAATTCGTGGAAATACTACAGAATTTTTTTTATGCGATGGATAGGGACCGCATAAAGAAGTCGCATTTATAAAATATGCCAGTTATTTACGAAATTTATGTTAGAGTACTTTCATAACCAAATAAATAATTAAAAATTACACATGGAAACATTTTAAAAACGTATAGTTTCTTATTGTATACACGGATAAGTTTTCAAAATGCACATACATAATTCATTGCTACTCATCGAAATCCAAAGCCCTGTAATGAATAAGTTCAAAATCGATTTCGTCACTTGAAGGTGCAATTTCGATTGATTTATTTTTTGGCAACATAGAATAAGAGATAAGTTTTTGTAATGAAGGTCGGGTGGTCACACACACACAGTTGCTTGTTAAGGTATCCGACTACGTTCGGAACCGTGATTTTAAAAAAGCGTATAAATGGATAATTTTCATGATATTTAGAGTCACTTAGATTAGAATACATGCATAAAATTGCTTTAAGGACATTTTGACAAAAAAATTATTTAAATACACTATTACGGCAAAAAATTAACTTAGAATAACCTTTTTTCAAAATGTTCTCCTTTTGTGAAAAATACTTCTATTATAATAATATTTTGCCTGTATATAGCTCAGACCTCTGTTCAGAGGCTCAACTATGATTTTTGAAAAATTCACAGTATTTTCAGAGTTACAACCCATTGAAGTAATTGTCGGCGTTTTTTTTCTTTTAAATTTCTCCCCTCTGTTTTCGTAAAACATAGATAAACCCACTTCTACGTTATATATTTCAAAAATTCTAGTTGAGCCTTTGTACAGAGGTCTGAGCTATATACAGGAGAAATATTATTATAATAGAAGCATTTTTCACAAAAGGAGAATATTTTGAAAATGGGTCATTCTATGTACATTTTTTATCAAAATATTGTACTTAAATAATTTTTTATTGTAATACTATTCTTAAAACAATTTTATATACACTTTGTAACCTAAATGACACTAAATATCATAAAAATTATACATTTATACTCTTTTGTGCAAAATCACGGTTCCGAACGTAGCCGAATACCTTAATGGCACGATAACCAGATATACATGATTGAAGCTCTTTTTGGAATTTTATATTCTTTTCTTAACTGGTATCTATTTTAAGAAAATGCTTTTCCAATTTGTTGTAAAGCTGGATCCCTGCATATTTTTATCCTCTCTTAAAGAATCTGGCTTCTTGTCCGTCTTATTAACTATCAAATTATTGATAATGTCACTGCATTGAAAGGTTTGTCTTCAATCAAGAGCGAGTTGCTGGAGCGTTGAGAGAAAGCAACAGAATGAGCATTGTCGGGAGACTGTTTATAACAAATGAACAGAGCGTCTTGAAATGTCTACATTTCAGTGGCGTAACGTACACCCCCGCATCACGGGGGGAGGGGTAGGACTCTAGGGGCCCAAAGCCTTTCTAATGCTAAATAAATATTTACCCAATTTATAAAATATTAAAGGCAAAACCTGACTTTCAGTGGGGGTCCTAACATTCTTCGTTACACCACAAGTAAATAGATAGAAAACATTACAGTGGAGCCAAAACCATTGAGTTCTGCCACAAAAAGGGAGGGCAGGACTCTAGAGGCCCAAGGCTTGACAAACGCTAAATACTTATTTACCCAATTTATAAAATATTAAAGGCGAAACCTGACTTTTAGGGGAGAGTGGGGTCCCAACATTCTCCGTAACGTCACTGGTAAATAGATATAAAACATTGCAGTGGCGCCAAAGCCATTGAAATTCATACACCGCATAAAAAATAGATCGCACATAAAAAATCGCACAAAACAAATCGCACAAGAAAAAATTGCATAAAAAAAGACCACACACAAAAACAGGTTCTACTGTATCTTTTTTTGTATTTACTTTCCTTCATGATATTGCAATTTTAATGGCCCACAGTGTATAAAAACAACTTTTTTCTCAATTAATGAAAATTTTCTGAAATTAAAATGGTCGAAAACTGACTTGATATATAGTTTAAAAAAAAAACTCTTTAATAGCTTTTACTAAATGTTAGAAAATATTCCTCCATGTTTTGGGGAAGTAATACAACGTTAATTACATAGAATAACGTGTTCGTCCAAACAGAATAGTTTGATAGTTTGTTGATAAATTAGTTTAATAGTTAATTTAGGTATTAAATACTAATTGACAAGTTTGTAATGAACGATATGCAAGCATTATCTATTACTTCTACTCTCATGGTTTGTTATTAAAGTGAGGGAAGCAAGTAATTGAGAATTAATTTCGCGAACTGAGTACAAACATGAAATGAACTTAGCACAGCGAGCAGAATACGATAGGGTAACATCATTACACTTTCGCGTTCCACATATGTTATTGTGCCCGGTAATGAGTTGTAAAACAACATTCTACACACACACTTACAACTAAGAGATATATTACGATGTTAAATTAAATGTTTTGACGAATTTCAATGCAATTACAATATTTAAGCAGAAGTTCTTAAAAAATTATATTTATTTGTAGCAAAATATCTCTTACTTCTATTTTAAATTAAATATTCTCCAACTTTAATAAAACATTTGAGAATATCGATTAAACACAATAAAAGATTATGCTTCAGACTCTGATATTATTGTCCTCTTAAAAATTTGTAATTTAATGGTACAGGGAATATTCTGCAACTACTTTTATTGAGGAAAATATAGAACTATCATATTAATAAATTATTCATCACGATTTCTGATTGAATTCCTTTGTTGTCCTTCATCTTTCAAGAAACAGTGAAACAGAAACACCCAGTTTTCTTAAAATAATTTCCATTATTATATGATAAATCATTTATGTGCACTCATATAATACTATTAAATGATCAATATCTGTCTTAACTTGTATAAAATGTTTTGGAAGAAATGTAAAGTACCAAAATATAAGAAATAAATCTGAATTAAAGAGATTACTGGCTCTCTAATATCTGGCTCACATGTCAGATATTAGAACCCATAACAAATTGAAAAATTTTCATTACGGGAGATACGCTAAATAAAAAAATTTTCTTGAAATATTAAGAAAGTAAAAATATTTATCATCAGTATCAAGAGATCATTTTTAAAGAAAAGACTCATACTGATGTGTTTCAAATGCATTAAAAAAATAATTTATACTTTCAGATTTCATGCTGATAATTCAAAGAATATATAGAGAAGTGTTTTTAAACCTTTTTAATTGTTTCTTTGTACCTTATCATATGTACATAAATTAGAAACATTGTTAGCTGGGTTTTTTTTGTTCAGTAGTTTTTTTTATATAGATACCTCCTCTAAATTTTATTTTCAGATCTAAAACATTAGATGTGGTAGATTAAGAATTAACATTTGTGTAAAAATTTGAAATATTTACGAATACACCCCTTGGAAAACAATGTACACACTACAGGCTTCTTTTCAAATAATCGTACTTTAATGTTGTACATGAGATCTAACATCGATAACTCGTAATTTAGCTCCGGTATGGCATTAATTAAACAAACGAAAAGTTCTCACGTCTAGCAATAAAGAAATTTTGAGAGTCAAGTAACAGATCAGAAATATTATGTTTCTCAACTGATTCAAAATGATGAGACTAGACTCCAACGATCCTTTGCTTTGCTCTATAGCAATACTAATTCCAAAATACAAAACCAGGTACCCAGAGTGCAATTTTAATATGACCTTTACAATAGCATCCAAAGCCAGACTGCTGCAGGTAGGCTCTCTCTCTCCTATTCTTAATTTAAGACATACGTAAAATTTCTTATTTTCCTTATTTGGAACATTACAATGTAGAATTATTCAAAGCATTCTCTTACAAGAGAACTTTAAAATTCCCCATAAAATAAACAATTCGAATTTCGAGGAAACCTTTCCAGTACCTCATCCCATTTGAAATATCAGCACTCTTTAAGTGTTTACAGTGTCATTTAAGCTCAGTAATAGACGACACAAGTAAATCCTCTCGATTCTAAGGGAACATACCCCTAGTAGTGAATTAGCTATCTTTTAAGACACTATCTAACATCTTATTATTAAACAGAAGTTTCTTTAGGCAACGCTACTATATATGTTATTTTATTGATAAGAAAAGATTTCTTCAACAAAGCGGCGCTCGCATAATCCAATAGGTCTGCAGAGTCAGCTTAAGGCAATCCTGTTTTCTTGTATTGATTTCACATACTCTTCGAAAGTTACATTCGGGACAATTGCCTAGATAAAGTCTTGCAGTAGACAAAAAAGGCAACCCTGTCTTCGCTGCGGGGTCATTGGAATTATATGAATATATATGTTCTTCGAAATATCTTCGAATTTCTTTTGAAATCAAGGTCTGCTGCTGTAACCTAATAAAGTTTTCTCTAGAAATTGAAATCAGAATGATTCAGTCATTTTTTGAAGTATTCAATTATAGATCCCGTGAGGATCATTTCTATTAACGTAGAATAAAATACTCAGAGTTAAAGATGAGTCCAATTGTTTTTGCTAAAAAACATTCCAGGAATTTTTTGAAGAATTTATAAAGAAATGCGTAAAAAAGATTATTTGATATATCTTATGCTCAATGAATTTTGAATCAAACTTGCATTTTAGCAACTTAATTTAATAAATTATTTTATAGTATGTGTGTGTGAATTTTGAAGAATATGTATGTGATATGGCTACTAAATAACCCAAGTTAGATCAGATTAAATCATGAGAATTCTAGTCACGAAATTTCAAGATACGTTTAAGGTCTTTTTTGCTAGGGAAATACTATTTATAATTTTATAACTCAAAATGCCGGTCAATTATTAAATACCGTAAAATTCGGTACATAACGTTGCATCTTCGTATAACGTGCACCTATACCTTCAAGCTGCATTTGTGAATGTTTAGGTATATTCGCCGTATAACACACATCCCCTTTTTAACGGAGAAACCTGAAATGTAATTATACAATATACTTATGTTTTGAAGTCATTTATTCGTGTTATTATCCAAGACTTTTGAAAAAATAGCATACTTCTAGAATTACAATTCTTCAATTTCATAAGGTATGTCATTTCTTTAAACAAACTGTATTTCGATATATATAGAAGTCTAATTTTTCTTACACTCATCTTTTTTTTTTTTTAAGCTTTCATTTTTATGTCTGGCGTATAACGCACCCCCGTAAATCTCGATCTTAATTTTGTTGTTAAAAGTACGCATTATACGCCGGATTTTACGGTATATAAGGTATTTTTTCTATATGTTACTAAAAATTAGTCATTAGGCAACATTCTTTCGTATTATAACTCAGCATGTATAATGCTTCTTGTTGGCTGGGGGATTTCCTCAAAATAGAAAACAGAAAATATAGGCGCTTGATACAGTAATTAAAGCACTAGTAACTATGAAATTAAGAAAGTATTAATTAAATGAAAAAATTATTAGAAACAAACACTCGCATAATTTTAATTGGAAATATAGGTGAAATCTTCAAGTTCTTTTTATGAAGACTTGTGAATTAAATTGTAATATTTTTTGAAAATATATATTAAATATTAGAAAATAATTTAAGATTTTCCTCTTTCCTTTTCGGTGTTGTACATGATTCGTTATTAAAATACATATTCGGTTTAAATTACACAAAGCAGTAAATTTTTAATTTTTTTAATATATAACTTTGTTGTATTTTTTATTTAATCTTAAATTCTGATAACCAAATTCCACTTTCAGGACACCATTTCTGAACATTTAGAATTGATTTATTTATTAAAGTATTTTTACACGCGAACGATTACTTTTCTTTAGATTGAATAAATAGCCCCTGTACGTAAAGGAAAAAATGAAATAATGGTTTATAAGGAGAAAATTCTGATGAATCATGCAGAATGATAATTCCCTAACTTCAAATTAAACATCAAAATATATTCTTGAAAACTATTCTTGTTGACACTAATTTTTCTGATTAACTGCAGAAACTATTTTTAAGAAGTACTCTATTGCTTAAGGGTATCACTTACATTCAGATACAAAAATAATATATTCTTTCTGAATTCAAACATTTCGATATATGAGTAAATAAATAAGTTTTTGAGAGGAATATATTGTCATTGTAAGCTTTATTTTTAATATAATTAAAATAACAATTTTGTTCTGTGAAAAAGGTTAGGATAACATATTTACAGACTTTTATAAAGTATACTTTTGTGTGTAAATTCTTTGTATTGTTGTAATATTTGTCATCATCCCGTATTAGAAATTGATCGAATCATGGAATGATTTTGAATGATTACAAATATACAACCTTAAATTTGATTCTTTTCGTAGCGTATTTCATAGTTGAAAAGTGGAAAACAAATAATAGAATTGGTATTTATATATCTATCGAATTTCCCATGTCTAAACAACTTTGTAAGCAAATTAAATAATGTTTGTAGATACAGCAAGAGAGCTAAGACAAAATATATATATATTGTATAAACTAGGTTTATATTTGATTATTAGATTTTTTTCCCGTTTTATAAACCAGAGCGTAATTATATATATATAATGTGCAGGGTGCCCCAGGTTCATAGGGATAAACTTTAAGGGGAGGAAGGGGGCATCAAAAGAATTCAGATTCGCATAGCAATCCATGGATGGAAACGTCTTTTTTTTTTGCAATAGGTGGCGTTGTTCACAAGAGCATTTAAAGAAACAGACCTGAATTACCGCAGTTATTTAGCTGTCATCGCTTGCAGAGGAGTATGGAACGTTTTACGAACACCTATATAGCTGGCAGATATGCACCTGATTTATGGATCGGCAGAAGGAAGTACACAATCAGCAGAAAGATTGTATCGCAAAAGGTACCCACAGAGATGCACTGGATCGCCTGATGTTTGCTAATTAGCATCACAATTGGTATGAATATGGATCATTACTACAATGTAATAGGCTATGTGAAGGCAGGCCATGCATTTCAACAGACCACGGTATCCGACACATTTTGTTTCATGCATGCAACAAAATGTGTTAGATACCGTTCAAAAGAATCCTAGTACCATGTTGGGAGTTCTAGTCTCTCATGGATTGTTCCCACTTATGCCTATTACCTCATAATGATATATATTCACACAAATTGAGATGCAAATTAGCAAACATAAGGCTGTCTGGTGCATCTCTCTGTGGGTACCTTTCACGATACAATCTTTCTGCTGCTCCTGCATTTCCTTCTGCCAATCCTTAAATCAGGTGTACATCTACCTGCTCGATGTTTTCAAAACGTTCCCTACTCCTCTGCGGGCGATGACAGCTAAAATGACTGTCGTAATTCAGGTCTGTTCCCTTCAATGCTCATGTGAACAACGCCATCTAATGCCTAATGAAGACGTTTCTGTACATGCTATGCGTGCCTGAATCCTTGCGATGTCCCCTACTTCCCCATGAAGTTTGTCCCATGAACCTGGGACTCCCTGTATGTGCGTGTGCGTGTGTGTAATAATTCTTTCTAGTATTCTTTTTGTTTTAACTCTTTGTACTAATATTTAAGCAAACTTTAATTCTTTGGTTTAAAAATAACATTGTAACCTTAATCGTAATCGACTAGTCCGAAATCCCTGTGCCGCCCATTCTATCCAATCAGAACCACTATTACATAATAGTCACTGCCGGTATAAAAGCGAAAATCTTGTGTAATCGCTCTCTTTGTCTGCTTTCCGTCAGCATGTAAACGTCCACGTAAGAATGTGAATAACTGCAGCTCTCTTTGTGTTTCTGTGGAGTCCGTCAAGATGTCGCTTCTGTTATATGTGTCTGTTTTCGTGTTTTTAACAAATAGATGTGAAATAAAAAAGTGATTGATCAGCTACGCTATGTGTGCTTCAAAATAAAAAGATGAAAATTAATTCTGAAGATGTTTTCACTAAACCAGATATGACAACAAACCAACACCGGCCAACGCTTCTACAATACTTAACATATATATACAGGGGCCCTTGAAAAATATTAATTTATATCATATGGTTCTTTTAATAATTCAACCAACTTAATTTCTTCTCAGATATATAGAGCATAGAAAAGCGTATCTATGTAGTAATTCTGTAGCGTTAAAATTCTTTAACTATATTTGAGGTATCAAGAACATATTAAAGGGCCATTCTTCAAAAATAAACATGAACTCGCGGAAGAACAGGTCATATAAAAGAACAGAAAATCCTATCCTTACATGTTAATTTGCTCTTAATTATTAGGAATGGAAAATGAATGGACAAGCTGTTCCTTTAATTGAGCCGGAACATCTTGTTTACGTTTTCACATAAACGCTCTTGCAGCTCATTTCCTCTCGTTGTGGAAACCATTTTTTTTCCTTGGTCAAATCACACATATGCTGATTTGACTCCCAATCTGTTCAATAACTTTCGTGTTTGCTTTTTTTTTATTTTATCTGTTAACTCTATCTTATTTATTCGTCATAATCAGTTCGCCTATTCTTTATGCTACATTGTTATATTTGCCTCCCGGCAAGTTCATCTCTTCTTTGTGCACCAAAATCTATTCATCTATTCTTTAGCAGTTCATATTTTCTCATTCGTTTCGTGACTGATGTACTATTAGATTAGTGCTTTTTATGAGATAATCATACTTAACATATTGAAAGTAGATTAGTTAATTTTCTAAAATTGCGCAATGATTTTACACAAATACGTACTATAGAGTATTTTTTTTTTTATATTTCAGTTACAGGATTTTTATACTTTCTGCTGTCAGATCAGATCGTTATATTTAAAGATGAAAATAAGATTTTAGCGAAAATAGTTCTTAAATATTCCTTATAAATCTTAATTAAAATGTCTGTCTTTACGGTGTGATTATCCTTAAATATATAAATTTATAGATTTGAGAATGATTTGTTTATATATTTCATAATAATAACATCTTCAAGGAAACTCTGGACCCCCACCATGACACGCTAAAACATAACTAACATTCTTACTTCTTCAAATGCATTAAGTATCAAAAGCACTAATCGATTTTAACCAAAAAAATGCCTTGAATACGTTAAATTCAGAATACAAATTAATGTTTATTAAAACGAGATTTTTTTTTTCTATTATGAGTAGTTACTGTTAAATATTTATTTTTAGACCTCTCTTCGAGTGCAATTTTATTTATATATTTATTTTACACTCACACATATTTCTGTAAAAAATTAAATGGGATGCAATAGTTTCTCATATCAGCTATTCTAGTAGTGAAGTAGGTAATTTTAAAAAGAACAGGTATAGGGGAAAAAATAACCGTTCACCTAATAAAAAAATATTTGTCCCACCCCTGCTGTTTACTGTATTATCAATTACTTCTATAATTTCTTAAGCTGTTTTGAAAATGATAGCTGATGCAAAATTGTATTTAAATTTGTCATTTTATACACCTGATATTGCATTACTACAATATATACCTACCAATATATATAACATCAATATTTTTCATTAAATTAAACGTTGACTTGCCTTATCTTTTTTCAATTTCTACTATTAGCTCACAGTCTCTATATATTTATTTATTTATTTATCTTGGTGGAATTTTCAATCGTTAATAAAATACATTTTAAAGCACACAATTGAGCTGAAATTTTATATACATGATTATTTTGGATGACAATACAATAATTTAATTATAATTAATAAAAATTAATTGGTTAAAACTAATTATTTAAAGAATTAAAAATACATACAGCCACGTTGGCATCATTTTTGGCGACTTAGCGACCCTTTTGGCGACTTGCGCCAAAACTTGAATAGATTTTTTTTTCTCTCACATTCAGTTCCACGCATTCAGTTGAACTGAAATTTTATATACACGATTGTTTTTTGGATGACAATACGATACTTTAATGATAATTAATAAAAATTAATTAACACCTAATATTGTGAATCTGTCATATGTATATACATATTTATATTAATTGTAACTATTTAATAAAAAGTGGCTAAAATAAAATTTTTCTTTGTTGATCTAAGTAGGAATTGACTTAAAAAAAAAATTTTATATTACTTGTTTAAGGATTCATACCAATCTATGTTATAGTTCTTCAACGATGAAATACAAAATCAGCAGCATAAGTTTTTCAATCGCAAGTATTTATCTATTTGCAACTATCATTAATTCTTATTGGTTTATATAAAAACAATGACAGCAAAAAGTTTCAGATTATAAGGGGTGACCCAATGTAATGAAGGGTCACGAGGGGAAGGGGTTCTTAACTAAGTTCACTAGTTAATTAAAATATGTTTATTAGACAAAACAAATATTTACATACATAGCTAGAGAACTAACATTTAGATTAGAATCAAGAGGGATCGGAGCGCATGCTCGTACGTCCTTACGGTTCCGAAACTTGGCCATCACTAAAGATTGTTCTACCCGATAGAGAGCGCGAAATTTTTTCTACTGTTAATATGGAAGGAGTCTAAGCAATGGGAGGGGGTTACAAAACTTAATTTCAATCAGAAATTAATTTTACCAAAAAAAGAACAAAGAAGGAAACACAGACACACACACATGAAGAGTATCCTTATTTTTTTTCCCTTGAAAATAAAATTAAAGACAATCATAAAATAAAAATACGTTCAACAGAATTCCAAAGTACCAGACAAAGTTAAATTATTCGTTAAATTAAAATTGAATTATTTTATACGTAAAAATTGTTTTTCTTTCATTAAAAACTTTAAAAAAAAATCTACAAAATTTTATTCATTAATAAAATATTTTTTCATTTTTAAAAATTGGTTTATATTTATATTTTTCCTATGTTTTCGATTTTCATGGTGTGTATGCTATTAATATCCCTGTTTGAATGCTATAACAGTTAGGAACAAAGTCAGAATATTTAATAAATTCTATAAATGTTTAGCAAGCTTTTTTATTTTAGATATTATTTATGTTTTAGTTTTCTAGGACTTATATTTCATAGAATATATATACAAATGTAATAAATATGAATATATAACTAAAATTCATTGTTTGTCTGAATTTTATTTGTGTACTTTATATCTTAAATATCACAAAAAGGGTACACTTAGGAATAGTTTAGAAACCCCTGGTATAAAATTTTCAACAGGTCGTAAACAGGATTAAAGAATGGTATTTAATCCTTTCAACACAAAGCAATAGCAGTTAATTTTCCAAAACGTCTCAATTAGAGGATAATCACTGAATACTGGATAAATTATAAATAACATTAACGTCAATTGTTGGAAAAGGAAATTAAAGGAAATATCCTAACACAGTGGTAAAGGCAAGAAATTCTGGTTTCAGGCTATGCGATTAAACTTAATGGACTACTTCGGGCACTATGCCAAAATTACCCGTTATTGAATTTAAAGTCCTTCTCATTTCATTCAAGACTTTGTCAAAGAGTCTTTAAATGAGGGCAATTATTGCCTTTAACCTAAGAGTTGTGCATTCCTCTACTCAAATTAATGATATTTTAAGTAGTAACTTTTATTATTCGCCCTAAACAGAAGGATAACGAACTATACATCTGCTTAAAAGTTATTTTATTTTCAATCAAATTTAATTTTTATCCTATTATACCTTACCTTTAATTCAACAAAAGGATGCATTTAAAAATATTTCTTTAAAAGCTGCTGATTTTATTTTTAAAGATAGTTTTGTTCAAATACACACACAAAGTTAAATAGCTTTAAAAGTATCTTTTCAGTTTTTATGCTAGTTAAATTATATTTGTTTTGTTAAGAAATAAAAACAATTAATGAACAGTTAAATTTACCTTCCATGTATGAGATACAGCTAAAATTTCTTACAGTTCAATTAAATTAAATTTATTTTCGAACAGAGTTTTATCATAATATCTTGGTAGCTTGATGGTGAAGATTACATACTTCGAGCTTGCAAAGCTCTAATTGTGTTCTAGATTCTCGCCTCGAGATTCTAACAAAAAGCTTAATGCAAAAATAATAGGATTGCTACAAGCTAAATTTATTTGTATTTCAAAGCTCTCATATATTGTGATTTGAAAGTTTAGTGAGTAAACTAACAATATATTGCCCTCAGATATTCGCTGCTGCTTCCAGGGCAGCACCAGCTGTCATGTTACAAAGTCCACCATGGTTGGGAATGATGATAATCAGTTTCAGTGATTAAACTGGTAGCTTCAGAGTTGGGTTTTTAATACCATCAAGCACATACGGGATAAGTTTTTTGAAGTAGAAGACCTTACCATCTAAAATCAGTGAGTGGATGGACCTTTTTTTCTTCAAAGACGAGTGAAAAAAAATATCGACTGCTGTCTAACAGAAATTGATGGAAAATATGCCCTGGAAATTTTCCACTGTAACATCCTTGTGGAGACTCCACTAACTACTGGTAATGAGTAAAAATCCTTTTACCTTTCTATCCCATATGTCCAATTACTACTTGGTAGATAGCGTATAAGAAGCGATTCCAAATTTAATATTCAATATATCTTTGCATGTAAATTGAAATCAATTATCTCAATTATAATAAAGTTTCACAGATGAATTCATGCTCATTACGAGTAAATAGTTAAAAAGAGATTACGTAGTGGGATTTTAGAAGTGTCTGAATGGATAACTTGAAAAAGAACTCAATATTTGGGCTGAGGTAATTCAGCGTTTAGACGAAACTGGCATGTGAGTGGGTGAAAAACTTCAGATTTCAATGATAAAACGACAGCTGTGTTAATTACGTACCGTGACAGAAAGGTAAGATAGGAAAATTGTCATGCCAGATGTGACATAAGGAATTCATAGCTATCAACCATCCGATGTGGAACACGCGCATAAGTTACCAACTAGAGAATTAAAAAAATGTGTCAAGGAGATAATCTACAAACCAATACTTCGCTTACCACCTACTCCTCTACATAATCAAATCTGGTGACAATGGTGCCGGGATCAATCAGCTTGGAACTGAGTTGACTAAGAACAAATACTCTGTAATAATGAGGCCCAATTCCCACTTGACGATTACGCAAAAATAATCTGAATACATCCAAGGCATCTCCAAAATCCCAAAGAAAAGCCTAAATGATTGTCCTTCCCCATCCACGATTGAAAACAACATTTCAGGCTGTGCAACAATTCCTTGCATTGCAGGGTACCAAATTTTACCAGAACGGTTTCTTGATTGCCCGTTAAGATGTGGCCACGATAGCCCAGTGGTTATGGGCACGAGCTCTTGGATGGCGTATCATATGTTCAAGCCTTAGTGGCACAAAAGACCCGTTATGTAGAAAAGCTGATGCACGTTAAACCTGTAGCGGCTCGAAGTCCTCCTACTGGAATGGTGTTATAATTTGAAGAGGGGTGGCAGGTCAAGTGTCGTCTTCGTCACTTAACCGTTACTCAAAATTACGAGATCTGTTGTCAATAGGCCTTGTGTTGCTTTATTATGCGACATTAAAAACACTCGCTCACTGCACGCTACGGCAAATGTCTCAATATCGTTGGTAACTATGACGAAAAATTGTGCAAAGTGTACTGTTTATGATGCTATAGTGTATTTTTTCTTCGCACCTGTTAATAACATTTTTTGCCTAAATCACAGTTTCATGAAAAGTATGCGTAAAATAACGAATATCTGAGGTAGTTTAGTATAAAAAAATCTTTGCTCTATATATATATAAAAAAAATCAACGTGGCTGCGGAAACCTTGTGGTCGAGGTCATGGACTAGTGGTTGGCGAATCATGAGCTAGTGCCGAAGAAGTCGATGCTCAAACGTCCTCCCATTTGTGCAATGTGGAAGTTAGGAAAGGGGGTACCAGCTCAAGTGTCGTCCTAGTAGTTTGACCATGGTTCAAAATTGCGGAATCCGTCTCCAAAAGCTCTCTTGCAGCTGAATAGAACGACGTTAATACTCACTCGCCTACAAAATCAACCAATCTATAAATTCATATTTTAATAAAAATTGGCATTCTTAAAAAATTAGTACCAGTCAGACATGTTTATTTCCCTCTTCTTAGCCCGACATTGCACGTGCTTTTGCCGAGTAGTGTATAACTTTATTCCCTTGGTAGTTTGCCCTTTCTCTCTCGACTCTAGAACTTCTATGTGTGTGCGAGGTCGATGTGAGTGACTTCAATAATTCTGTCATTAAAATTTCCTTTTTCCAAATTTGTTCCACTTCTTTGCCTTGTCAGACGGGTTTCTTTTTCCTGAATTTAGCCCGGCGTTGCTCGAACATTTTCGAATGTAAAACATTTTATTCTTCCCCCACCCCCAGGAATAAGATCTTCCTCCAAATTTTTATTTTCAATTAATGAAAGAGATTTACAAAGCACAATACTGATTTAGTTAATAAAACATTAGTTTAAAGCAATAAAGAAAATATTTCTGATGTAATGTATTACAAAAACTAAGCATATTCATTATTTCAACAAACACTATACAGGATGGGGGGCTCACAATATGTAGTTTGTATCCCAAATAGTATAAGAAAATTTAGGGTTCCTTTTACATGCCTTATGATTTGATTTTTCGATATTTTATTAACGTCGCGTTTAAAGCTGCACGAGAGTTATTGACAAAGTACTTTGTAATTTTGAACTTAGGTCAGACTCCCCATCTGAGCTGTCACCCCACTCTCAAAACTTCCACACCACACCTAAGTAAGGACTTTGAGCCTCTTCAGATTTAATGTGCATCAATCTCTCTACACGGTGGGTCCACCACTTGATAACACAGGATAAGAGTTCCCGACTATGATTGCTCGGCTAGCATGGCCATTTTATACCTCTTTAACACCCGAATTATTTTTATCTTAAATCATAAATTCTTCAGGTTATTATTACTATATTGACCCCAATGACACTGGGAAAAATAATAATAAAATTCCCCCTCCCACCCCCGGAACGCAGACGGTATCTGTGAAATTTTACATTTTTTCCTCTCAGTTGATGGAAGAAACACACTTAATTCAACTAAAATTGTTACAAATAAAGAAATTATTGATGTATATAGGTAACTCTTTTATTAATTCATTATTTATTTACTGTAAAAATCTTTTGTTTTGTTTTTGAGAAGTATAAATAACCATTGCATTTTTCACAAGTTTTCGAACTGCTTTCGTAGTTTTCAAATCTGCACTTGTGTGCGAGGCCTTGAAATGTCATCAACACATCAAAAATGGTTATTCATGTCAAGCCTTTTATCCTGGAATGGCCAGGATAAAAGCGATTATAAAGCTTCGATCTTTTTGCGAATGGGATTACAACACTGTTATCTTCACTATCAGTTAAAATACTTTTGTTCGTAGATGGAGAGGCTGTTAACGCTTCAACTATCTCTAACTTAAATTTTAAGCGATCCATTTTGATTTTTGGAGGAGTTTTATTTGATATTGCATCTTGTTTGCACAGAAACCAAGAATTTGCAACAGCTAAAACAATGAAATGAGTGGATTCAAGAGACTGATGGTAAATAATGATCCAAAATTTTCTTTCCATTTCAAATATTTCGATGTTTTTCTTTATCGCTTTCATCTGAACTTGATTCTCCTTTCAGTATATGTGATTCATATGTTTTGTTCGCAGCATTGTCATCATCCGAGAGACCACTAAGTTCTGTGTGTGTGTGTGTGTGTGTGTGTGTGTGTGTG